>JAADVW010000257.1:0-43097 GCA_023335875.1 Elongisporangium prolatum
GATGGAAGAAGTTTGCAGGACGCCAGGTTCCAGACACAACTCAATCACTCGCTCTGACAGTGTTTGGCCTGGTTTTAAATTCATTCGATGATACAACTCTTCAGTCTGCGAGCGGATATCGCGGTAAGCCATGACGGACTCAAACAGATCGAACCCAAGGATTGTCACGTATGTCATGTGCGATCCTGCGTTTTGCATGCACTTGGCAGCGTACAAAGCATTAAACAGCTCCACAGACAGAAGCGTCTTCCCAGGGATGCTCTCGACCACGTTACGAGCAACATACGCCACTGCGTTGCTCAGAACGATTTTCGTCAGCGAGAATACAATCATGAACATCGGCCGCTCGTTTGACGGAAGCGAGTTGTAAATAGCGCCAAAGACTGGATACAGGATATACATAAGGCCTTCTAGCAGGAACACATAGATCTGGTCTCGGAACTGACGGTTTAAGTCCGGATTCTTCTTGAACTGTTCTTTCCCAATTAGTACCACAAGCAGGTCGATCTGAAGCACAACGAGACAAGTATATACAATCACATGGCCGAACGGGACGGGAAAGGCCCAACTATACGCCAGGCTAATGAACAAGCCAACTGCACAAACGCTTGCGAAAGGTGCGATTAACACTGTCTGACATAAGTTGAGACCCAATGCCGGCACCGACTCCTTGAACTGGATGAGAAAGCCAAGATCCATAATTATGAAGGAGATAATACAGCGGATCCAAAAGTTGTAGTTCGCTCTCCATCCGTCCGCTGGGTCTTGCAACCGGATTATCTCTATGATATAGATCCCAAAAAGCGGCGGCAGTGGGAAAATGAGGCACATAGCCCAAACTCGGAGTAAGCTGCTGCGCTGGCAATACTAGTCCAGCAGCTGCATTCGCTCAATGGAATAGCGACCGCGGTGACTCAAGTGATGACTGTACTACGTGTGCTCGAAACGCTGCCAAGCAGCTTTGGCAATCTGTTCAGCATGTTACAAGCGCTTGTGTCCTGCAAACGACTGAGCGAGAGTTCTGCAAGTTTTTCCGAAAATATGTGTCGGACATAAGCAAAAATAGCAACAAACTATCAATTTCCCTCACTTATTCACACAAATTACTAGGACGGAGGACACTCTCATTCTTTCAATCGCTTGGTGGGAAGAAGAGTCTCGACCTCTTCTCTTGGCATGCCGGCAGTGAGCAGTGCCTGTCGCGCGAGCGCTCGATCCACGACCATAGCCGAATCTTGCTTCTCGCGAGCTGCTTCAAGTCGAGCTGACTTTTCTTCCGCGCAGTTTCCATTTCAAGAGCTCGCTTCTCGCGCTCAAGTTTCAATCGGCCTTGCTGGATCTTGACTTCCAATGCATGCGAGGATTCGAGTTTGCGAAAAGCTCGAGCTGACTTCCGCGTGACTCCTGGTTCGCTCTTTATTGGCGTTTTATCAATGTGTGGACACTGACTACTCGGCTTGGCGGGTTCAAGACGATCGAGCTTGCTTCCAGACGTTACTTTCTGCCCCAAACGCTTCTTGTCTTGAAGTCGCCCCTTGTCAACGTGGACTCTGTAGGTCGACATGACCGGCGCCAGCAGCTCGAAATCGGGGCAAATCGCCAATACTTCATCCTTAATTTTCTGATCGCACCCTTCCAGAGTCGTGAGTCCACGAAAGCCGTTCTGGGACAGAGAGCGCTGCGCTTCTGCCATATCTTTCTCCATATTTATGATTTTCCGGCGTATTCCCTCAACAGAGCGATGAAGAATACCCTCAGCACGAAGAAGCTCATTGATCTCCGCGCAAATCATTGCTCTCAGGGTTGAACTGGCAGATCGCTTCCAACGCGCGTAGTTGGCTTTGTTTGTAAGCCACGGCATCACGATATCAAACGAGGACTTGCCTCGCACGCGATCCGTGTGCCATGGACGAAAGCAGCGGCCATCTACCCATCGACTCGGTCCTTTTTTCTCCTCAGACGCTGTCGCTGATAACGGCGGATCAATCACGATTGTTTCATCGCTGTCTTCTCCTTCATCGTTGCACTGTTTTTGGCCATCAACGGTGCAATCTCCGTCACCTTGAAAGCTCTGACTGGCGAAGAACACGTCAAACTTGTGCGCCTCGTCCAACTTTCCAGAATCCACTCGTGATACGACTTGGTCTTCGTCTGATCCTGCTTGGCGCTTTGCTTGAACATCGGAGGTCTGATCACTCGAGCCAGCAGCTTAAAGTATGGACAGATCCCCAAAACCTTCTTCTTGAATCTGGAATTACACTGTACCAACGCATCCACTCCAACCGTTCCGTTCTCACTCAAAAGCCGCCACGCTTCCTCCATGGATTTCTCAATAAAGCGAACTTTTCGGTAGATTGCACAGCGGTTGCGGTGCTGGATGCGTTGGGCCTGAAGCAGACCATTGATCTCATCGCAAAGCTCGTTCTTCGTGACTGCGCCTTGCTGCTGGCTTGAGTTCGTCCAACGCGCGTAGTTGTCGTCAGCAATCAGCCACGATAGCAGAACTTCTGCAGAAGAGCATTCATGGACCCGATCCGAGTTCCACGCCGGTGTCGACGGTTGCTTCTTCGCGCTCCGATTCATTTCCATAACCGGTTCTACACTTTGAGCGTGCCCATTCTCAGGCCCACTGCCTATTGGCCAAAAGGGCTGCTATATGTGCTCACGTCGCATGATCTCGGTGACAAAGTAACATGAAAAGCCAAGCAAATCCAAGAAACTGCAGATTTGAAAGACGTCCAAAGACAGTTAATCACTAAAGACGTCGTGGAACTGCTCTTGACAATCAAAATCCAGCTTTGTTTTTGGATAATTGTTCACGAGCGTTATCACTAGAATTCCAAAATGCTACTAAAGCAAATCGCGTTGCCGCGTTCCCCCCTTTTCATTCAAATGCAATGCATTGAACCAATGGATTGTTTCGTCTCGATCGAAAAAATTCAATCACAGGCCGTTTGCAAAGCCTTCTTCTGTGGCTTAGTACACATCCAAGCGAATCGGGCAGAAGGGAGTGAACGTTTATCCCATGCTACTCGCAACCGTTGTTTCCGGAAGGGGTGAGAAAAGCGCCAGCTAGCATTCAAAATCTAAATGGTATGATGCTTCTCCGCGTGATTTGCCAAAGGTTGAAGAGACAAGAGAATGCTCGTTCCGATGCTATAGTCCCAGCCTTAACGATAGCGGTCTGATAAACATCAGTTTGATTGCAACCTTACAGTATATTCGGTTGTGAAGGCGAGAAAACAAGGTTGAGAATCCAATGGGCACTATTGACGCGATTAATTACGACCACATTAAATGGCTCGACCATTTAGCATACTGTAATTCTCGTGAATATCGAAATATTTAAATACCTCATATCTTTTATTGCAAATATTTTGAAAGGAGAGAGAACATAAGCTCATTCGTCGATTTAGCTCAATCATGAGCAAAGAGAGAATGCTCAAGCTCTTTTGTGATTGGGGATCGACGAGTTCTCTGTTATCTTCCCGTCTAATGCTACAATCCACGGATTGAAGAATGCGATATTAGCATCTCCGTCATTGTTGTCCAAGAACATCCCAGCTCATAGCTTGAGAATGTACCAAGCCAAGCAAGGAGGCAACACGAATGCAGGATGGCTGGATGCTGAGAGCGATGACGCCATGAGACTCATTGATCCCATTGAATCCAGCGATGTTCGAAGAAAATACGGTAAAAACAGTCTGACAATGAACGCAACAGTCCTTTTCAGAAGTTATTTTGTAGATCAAGCCAGCCACGGTGTTGTCCATGTCCTAGTGGATGTGATTCCTGATTCGACAACTCATGAAATGATGCTGCCAACGCTAGAAATCAACCAAGCGTCTGATGCGATACTTCAGCCGTTTGAAGACGTAGCAGAGCGACTCAAAGACACGGCCGAGGTTCTGAAACTGACGAATGCGATCGCTTCTGCGTATTATGAGTCTCCCCCGAGGGTTCCAGCTCCATTTATCGTATTAGAAAACTCATCCGGGACTGGAAAGACCCAAATGGCGTTCAACTTGCAAGCCACGGGTCGTTGCGAAGTCTTCTACATTGTGTGCGCCAAACCTGGTGATAATATCGATCAGCCCGTCTATGCTGCGTTCGGTAGCCGATCTTTAGCATTCCGTACGTGTATGGAACGAGACACCGCTCATTTGGAAAGCGGATCCGTCATGGACTTCATCCATTGACCTCAACTTCACTTGTATGGCTTTATTCTCGCAGCATTGCGTGGGGATTCTGTGGTTGGTGGTCCAGCCACCTGTTCCGATGTTGTTGAAGAAATCAACCGGCGCAAACAGCGTGGATTGAATCCGTTTGTCTTCTTTCTTGATGAATTTCCGCGTGTGAGAGTGCGAGCTGGAGTGACTAATGAATACAAAGCACGTGAGGCTCGTGAGAAGTATCTTCGAGTGATGAAGAACGTGTTCCGATCGTTCTCGCTTCCAGTGGTGATCAGTTCCACGAATGGAGCAGCGCGATACCTTGTTGTGGTCAGTGAAAGGTCTTGTCCTGGCCCACCAATCGCTTGGTGTACAGTGTTTCCATCGCTTCCGGCTGCAGTTATCGTACAAGATGTTCCAATGCCTCGGCAGCAGCTAAATCTCATCAGCCATAGTCGTCCGCTCTTTGGGATCACTGCGCTCAAGTACCTGCAGGCCAACCCATACACCGGTGGTGACTTGCTCGACTACTTGAACGAAATGGTCGACATGTTGGCTCAAACGTTCTTTAGTCTGAAACTGAGGTCAGTGGGATTTGAGCTTGGGCAATTCTGTGCTCTAGTATTGAGCTGATTGAGGATCACAACTACCCAATTGACGGTCACTTTGCTCGGCTGCAAGAAACGACAGCCTTTGAGCTGGATGTCAATGCATTTGGTGATTTGTTGTACAATCAGAGAGTGTGGAAGTGTCGATGTGTTCTGCCTCTGCCAGAAGAAGACATGCTGTTGCATTTGGTCATGACAGGGACTCGAAATGTCTGTCCATTGCGCATTCCGCTGTATATGATGAGAGCGAATGCCAATAATGAAATAGAAATGGGCAAAACGATCACTAAACAAGATGGAATGCGTCTCAATGAGCTTGTAGCAGCAGCTATTGTCCTCTCAAGCCGTCGTGGAGGGTTTGGTGGTGTGGATTTTCGGAAATTCATGAATTCATTTCTGCGTGAATTGGGTGTGATCGACTCTGATCTGAACTGGGAGATTCCAAATGCTGCATTCACTAGAACAATCCCGTTCTTGTCTCCTCCGAACGTGAATTGGCCACACTGGCTGCGTAACGAATGGAATGGCATAGCCAATTTTGACAATCTCATGTGGACTAGCAACTCTGATAGGATTGATTTTCAAATTGGCTCCAAACTGATCTCTGGGGAATGCAAAAACTACAGTCAGGGGCTGAGCACTGAAGAACTCGAGGCGTTTACAAGTCGGATGTCTGATGAAACGCCATTTCATTTCGTTGTGACGAGGACAATGGATGGAAACTACTTTGCTAATGATTCATGGCAGCAATTTCGAATGCTATTGAAACATGTCGCTTTCTATCGCATTTCAAGAGGTTCTGGTGCCCAAGCAATCGTAGAGATGGGAAACAGCGATGCAGCTCCACACAAACTGGTGTTGTTCATTGAATTTGGGCACGATATGTGGCACTAGTTGCATTGATTCGACTGGGTATTGCATTTACAGTTTCTGAACATTCTCTTTTCAAGATCTAAAATATATGTATAACAAAATAATACTTTCAGTATTATATTTATACAAACTCACGAGAAGAGGACTGTTACTGTTCAAGCGTCAAAAGCTTGCGGCACAAAAAGCGACCTGAGCGATGTGGATTCTGCACAAGCCAAGCAAGGAGGCACTCTGAATGGCTCGTGGATGAAGTCCCAGTGCGAGGTCCTGGAAAATCGCAGTTGACAAAGACAAGCAAGCATTGAGGTTGGAACGCAGTTGTTTGATCGTCCGGACGCCGCTTTACGCGCGACAAAGACTACGTTGGAAAGGATGGGAAATCAGACGCGTAACCATCATGCTTCCTGCGCCATAGCCACCACTACCGTGATCCGTGCTTCTTCTTCTGTGTAGCGCCATCATGAGTTTATTTTATCTGGATCTGCTCCTATTAGTGAATACGTACATTGTTCAAAAGCAAGTGGGCACTGGTCGCTGTCACTGAGAGAACAGTCTTGAGAATGATCCGGCTACGGCCATGCGCACATGGCTACAGAGATTCCTACGCCAGCTAGAAGATAGAGGATCCAAGTCCTCTTGCCATGCATTTTATTGTATATTCCTACTGACCACCGTACAGGCTCTACCGCAACTGCTGCTGCATTCGTGCTGTCATGTCGGTCATTCGCTGCTCGTCCAGCGCCACTGAGGCCAGCTCCATGGCCACGTCTTCCAGCAGAGCGCCCATGCTGGCCTCGTCCACCTGCATGTCTTCGTCTTCGGCGCCAGGCGGATGGCTAAAGAACGTGTTGGCCACAGCGTCGTCCTGCTCCTCTTCGTCCTCTTGGTCGTACTCTTGCTCTTCCTCGTCGAAATCTTCGTCCTCGTCTTCGTCGTCCGAGTCCAAATCGGCCACCGTGCGCACCTTAGGACCGCTTTGTGCCGCCTCAGGGACCTCCACAACGCCCACGATCTCCTCGTCGTCGTCGTCGTACACAAAGCGCGTATGCTTGCCCTGGAAGATTGGTAAGCCGCGCTTGACGTTCTCCTCGTCCTGGAAGAAGGCCGACTTGGCGCCGATCTCTGGCTGCATACGCACATCGGCGTTCAGAGCCTCGACCATAGCTGTCGTGTACTCCAGCGCCTGACGGTCATACTCCTCCTGCGAGATCTGCTGTGTGTACACAGCGCCATTGGCTTGAGCATTCAGGTCCGAAGCCATGGCGACCAGCTCTTCTGATAATGGCTCCACGAACGGTTGGAAGGGCGGATCCGTGAGGTGGTCCACGTTATTGTGTACGACTTGGTGTGGCACGGAAAGAGCAACGTACCACCGTGTTTTGTGAATCAGATTGATGGATGCATAGTCACGTTGAGCTAAAACTCATGTCGTTGTCTCAGATTGGTGAAGTCATTTCCGAATCAAAATCAAATTATACAGGTTCTTGATTATACTGTCTGAACGTTATCGTCGGTTTGTTAGCAGAAATATTAAATTATACAGGGGAGTTTTCACGTCAAGTCTCATCATGACGCAGCGGTAATTGCTTTGCTCTTATACGCTATTGACTTGGAGAGCACATCCCTCTATAGGAGCCGAACCGAAATTCCGCCCTCATGCGGCAACCCACAACGAAATTTGAGCCCAAAGAGCGAGAATGAGCGACATCGAGAAGCTGCAGGCGCAGATCCACGAGGGCGCAGAGGAGACCAAGTCGTACCTGGCTTCGGTAGGATCGATGTAGAGCTGCCTTCTGGCTATCTGTGCGTGCGAGTCCGAACTCACGAGCGTGTGTGGTTGCTGCTGTAGCTCAAGGAGAAGTTGGGCGAGTACGATGCGCACTACAAGGTCTCAGAGACCGCCACGTCCTTCCTACAGGCGGGTATGGACCGTGCGCAGGCTTCTGTCGATGAGGTAATCAGCTGTTGTGTATATATCTGGTTTGATTGTCCTCCTAACGTCGTACACTCGCTGCATGTAGCTCAAGGCGCTGGGTGAGCGTATGAAGACTGGCTCCAAGGACACGTCGGGCGCTGTGGTCGAGGCAGCCAGAGCCTCATTGACCAAGGTGAACTCGTCTCTGGCGGACCTCAAGACCCGCGGCCGTGAATACGACGAGAAGTTCAAGGACTCGCTGTCGTCCAAGGTGCACAGCGCCAAGGACGGCGTCGTGAGCGCGTCCTCGGCTGTGTCCAGCTCCATCGAGCACATTGTGAGCGCCACCAAGGCCAAGACGGCTTCGGGCTTCGAACAGTTGACGGAGAAGCTGGCGAGCGTGCAGACGTCCATCAGCGAGTACGCTTCGTCTGCTGGCCACAGCGCTGCTGGTACGCCGTGTGTCTTGGTAATGGTTGGAGCTTGATAGGACTAATGTGTCTCTTGTTGTCGCAGTCGTGACGGGCGAAGCACTGCTCAAGGCAGAGGAAGTGGACTCCAAGTACGGCGTGACGTACACGATCTCTGGCGCTGTGGCCGCTGTGACTGCCAAGGTGGGCGAGATCGACAGGTCGCTGGGCGTGTCGGAAACAGCAGCCTCACTGGACGAGAAGGTGACGGGCGGCATCGGCGCCAGCCTGGTCAACAAGGGCCTGGATCTCGTGCACTCGTCTGTGGAGTACGTATCGGAGACATTGCAGCAGGTCAAGGCTTCGGCCACGGAGGCCGACCAGCGTGCCGCCACTGAAGCCCTGACCGAGAAGCAGTCTGCGGGGGGAAGCGGCTGACGTCGCCAAGGCCTCGTAGGAGTGATGTCGTGACTGAATGAATGTAAAGCTTTGTATTGAGATTGAGAGCCACAGAGACTGGATGACGTGGCGTAAACGGTGGCCGAGAGCTTTGGCCACAAGCAGATGACGTGGCTGGAGCCAAGAGCGAGAGAAAAGCGAGAAAACAGATACGCAGCCTAGCCAGGAGATTGGCTGCAGCGGTTGCCAATCAGCCGTCGGATCAGCCGCGTGTCTGTGCTTTGTTCCGCTATAAATCTCATATATGTATTCTCACAGGTTCTCATTCGATACTAAACTTAATTCACAACAACCGTAACTTGAACCTGCGGATGCCGCCTATCAAGTATTACAGGTGAGCCGCAGTTGCTGCCGGAAGAACCATAAAAAAAGCGGACGTTCTCACATTTTTGACTTGGACTTTGTATGCTGACCCTTGGCAAGTGTATGTCGCTTATTCTTCTGACCATCACTCTGCTGTCGAAAATCAACTTTCGTTCCGCCCAATTAAAGTTGAAAGCCAACGGCCCCAAGAGTTCATTTCGGAATCAACCACCAAGCCCTCAAGCCCCCACGAAGCACCACCCATCCATTACCATGACTGCCACGCAGGACGAGCTCAACAAGATCCAGGCGCAAATCCAGGCCTCGGCCGCAGAGACCAAGACGTATCTGTCGTCGCTCAGCGACAAACTGGGCGAATTCGACCTCAAGCACAAGCTCGAGAACGCTGAGGACTCGGCCTCGAGCTACCTTAAGAGCGGCATCGACCACGTGCACTCGTCCATTGACGACCTCAAGGCCGTGGGCGAGAAGCTCAAGGACCAGACGGCTGATACCAGCGAGGCCTGGGTTGCCTCGGCCAAGGACCAGCTCGCGAAGGTCCACGCATCGCTCGACGACCTTAAGAAAAGCGGCGAAGCGTACGATGCCAAGTTCAAGGCCGCCTTCGCGTCTTCTGTCGAGACTGCCAAGAACGCTGCCGGCTCGGCCGTTGAGAGCGTCAAGGAAGGCGCCGCTGCCGCCACCGACAAGATCAAGGACGTCGCTGCTTCGGCGTCGGGCACTGCCGCCTCAGCCACTGAGACTGTGGAGAAGGACGCTGCCTCTGCTGCTGACAAGGCTAAGGACGTCGCTTCGTCTGCTGTTGAGACTGCCAAGGAAGGTGCAGAAGCTGCCAAGGAGAAGGTCGAAGGCGTCGCTGCTTCGGCCTCCGAGACCGCTTCGAACGCCGTTGAGGCCGTCAAGGACGCTGCTGCTTCGGCCACTGAGACGGTTAAGGGCGTCGCGGCTTCGGCCACTGAGAAGGTCAAGGACGGCGCTGCTGCTGCTTCGGAGACGGCTGCCAACGCTGTGGAATCGGCCAAGGAGACGCTCTCGGGCGCCACTGCCAGTGCTGAGGACTCAATTGCCAGCATCGTGAACGCCAGCCACGAGAAGGCTTCCTCGGTCTTCAGTCAGCTTGCTGAGCTGCTTGGCGACGCCAAGGAGTCGGTCACTGAAGGCGCCCAGACCGCGAGCAAGGAGATCTCGGAGACGGCCTCGGAAGCCGGTGAGAAAGCCCAAGGCATCGGTGCCACCATCGCAGAGAAGTTCCACAATGCTGTGGACTACGTGAGCGAGGCGCTGCACCCAGCCAAGGTCGACGAGACCAAGGCGCCCTAGACAGCGGTAGACGATTCCACACCGCTGTAGCCCCTTGAGGAGCCAGATGCAGCAGCGTGACGACAGCGGCCACTTAGAGCGCCGCCGTGCCGGTCCAAGCGGATGGAAGTCTTGGACACTCATTCCTTTGCATGGTCAGTAGTCAACCTAGTTTATATTTTCTAATCCCGAGTGTGTAGTTCTTTCCCTGAATTTGGTCTTCCGGCCGTTAGATCTGCTTTGTTCTTGTCTCTTCCAACTGTCTCACTTGGGAACTCTGGGACGCGACTGCAAGGCTTGTAGATGTGCCCGTTGCCTTGTTTGAGACTGTTGAACTCCATCACAATCGAATTGGTTCTCAAGTACCAACCTTAACAAGCAGCATGACGGACACGCAACAGGAACACTCGCATGAGTTGGAGACGCTCAAGAACGACGTTTGCACCACCGCAGACAACGCCACGGAATACTTGACTTCGGTACGGACGCTCTGCTCTGATGCTACTCTGTTGGCCAACTGACGATTGTTGTATTGGATTAGCTCAAGAAGAAGCTCGAGGTCTTTGATCAGGAGCACAAGTATGGCGAGACAGCAGCCAAGTACATGGAGAGCGCGATCTCCGGAGCCTGTGACTCTGTGGCCGAGCTCAAGCAGGGTACGAAGGACCTGACGACCAATCAGGTGCCCAAGGGCGCCGTGGACTCGCTCATGAGTGTCAAGAGCGCTCTGGATCAGATCCAGCAGCAGGCTCGGGCCTTCGACCACAAGTTCGCGCCGTCTTCGGACAAGAGCGCTACGGCCAGCAGCATGGTCATGACAACGTTGGAAGAGACGACCAACGAGGCTCGTCAGCGCACCATGGACATGGTGGAGCGCACGCAAGAGAGCTTTGCCTCCATGCAGCAAAAGGCCATGAACCTGGCTGGAGGTGTCAAGCACGGCGCTCAAGTCGCAGTCGGCGAGACGTTGCGCGTGGCTGATAAGGTGGACGAGAAGGTTGGCGCTACGGGAGCCGTGGGTTCGGTCATTGGCGGTGTGGCTGGCACAGTCAAGGCTGTGGACTCTCGCATGCACATTTCGGAGGCGGCGGCCAAGGTAGACGCCACAGTCACGGGCGGACTGGGCGCTCGGCTGGTGAACTCGGGAGTGGAGATGGCCAAGGAGACGCTGGAATACGTCTCGCAAACTGTGCAGCACGCCAAGGCCAAGGCCAGCAAGTCAGAGACGGTCATTATGGGCGAGCAGAAGGCTGAGCAAGCCATGGAAGCTGTGCAGCAAGGTATGGAGAAGGTTGGGCTTACCGGAGCTGCCCAGAGCACCAAGGAGACGGCCCAGTCAGCCATGGAGAAGGGTGGCGAGATGAAGGACCAAGCCATGAAGACAGGTAGTCAAGCTGCTGACAAGGCTGGCGAGATGAAAGACAAGGCTATGGAAGGTGGCCAGCAAGCCACGGACATGGCTATGGAGAAGGGCGAACAGGCCAAGGACATGGCTATGGAAGGTGGACAGCTGGCCAAGAATAAGGCTTCCGACATGAAGGCCTCGGCCATGGAGAAGGGTGGCCAAGCCGCTGAGAAGGCTGGTGATATGAAGGACCAAGCCATGGGCAAGGCTGGGGATATGAAGGACAAGGTTCAGGAAACGGCCGAGTCTGGCAAGAACAAGGCACAAGACACGGCCGAGTCAGCGAAGGGCATGACCGAGGAGACGGCTAAATCTGCAAAGGAGTCCACCGGTGTGGGTCAATGCCAGCACTCGTCTGGCCACCAAGGCAAGGAGCATCACAAGCATCACCAAAGCTCGGCGGTGGAGCAGGCCAAGGCCAAGGTTCAAGAAGCGATGGATAAGGCGCAGGAGGCTTCGTAAGCTGGCTTGTAGCTTGCATATTTCGTGTTTAGTTTGACTCTGGTGACCTGACGCGCCACTGTGTTGAGAAAATTGCAAGTAGGAGGTTGCATTTAGGAGATAAATGTCCTTTGGAATGAACGCAATTGCATGTTTTGGCTTCGCTTTAGTCTCTCTGCCTTGAGGTTTTTAAGTTACGATGTAGAAATGCGAAGGACGAGCAAGTCAAAAGTCAAACGGATTAAAAGACTTGGCAGTGGCTGGTGCTTGGGCAGGAGGTTGCATAACCACAGGGTACGCTGTTGGTGCTGGCGCTGGCGTGGTCACGGGGGCAGCAAAGCTGTTGGAATTGGGGCCAAAGGCGTCCAGAGCAAGCAGGTCAAAGGGATCCTTCTGGGCTACAGGATGCTGTTGCTGTGGAGGTGGAGCAATGGACACTGCAGAAGAGACTACATCATGGGTTCAGTGTTTTGTTCATCTCAAGAAGGGGACGCTCAGGTGAGTACTCACAGTTCCACAGATCATCTTCCACAGGCTTTTGCTGCTGCTGAACTTCATGGAACGTCATGGCTGGCGCAGGCGCCGGAGCTGAGCTGAACGGATCCAGCAGACTCCAGGGATCTGCAGGCTGCACAGGCTTTGGAGTTGTCTGCTGCTGCTGAAGAGGTACGTCTGCAGACAAATAGAAAGTCAGGTGCCGTCTCAACTCGAAGGCTCTCAATGCAGACTTACCGTCCCACAGATCGATGAGATCTTTAGCAACTGGAGCTGCTGGCTTTGTCTCCGCCAGCAGCAGATCGTCCTGCTGCTTCGTGCCGCCCGCACGGTACTGCACGAAGTCAGCGAACGGGTCATCCTCGTCCTGCGCAGCTCCATTGACATCCTTCGCAGACGGAGCTGACGAGGTCGGGCCCTTGACGCGCGCTCGTACAAAGTCAGCGAACGGGTCGTCGTCGTCGTCGTTGTCCTGGTTGTTGCGACTGGAGCTGGCTCGTGCATCATTGTCCTGTTGGTTATCGTCCAAGTCCAGGAGGTTGGAGCTTCGCCCGCCCTTAGACGACGACACTGAGGAGCGTCGTTCACTTGATTGGTTGTCCACGGGTAACGCCTCGAACTTTTTGATCGCGGCATTGAGCGTGTCGTTGACTGACAGGTACTTGGCCAGATCCGGGTCGTCATTGGCCACTGCGCGCTGAATGACACTCTCCAGTCGCTGCACGAGCTCTCCGGCCTGCGAGGCCAGCTCCACGATCACACCGTGCGAGCCAATGCCCGCAGACGACTTCTGGACCTCGTACAGCATATCCTCGAACATCTCGGCCACATTAACAGCCACGCGGTAAAGTTCCTTGGCCGAGAGCCCTGATAGTGCGCTGCTAGAGCTCGAGACCGACGCCATGGGCTTGGAAGACGTCGCGCTGTTGCTGCGGCTGCGGTCCGTCTTGCGCGGCGGCGTGATGACCGGGACCTTGGTCTCGTCGTACTGCTTGGGGAACTTGACGCCGCGGCGACGCATGCGGTGGTACGGGTAGATGAACCACGGGAACTGGTACTTCTGCGGCAGGAAGGCCTCGCCCCAGGCCTGCACCATGTCCACGACACGCGACGTGATCTCCATACTGTCGCGACCGCGCTTGTTGCAATGTGACTGTAGCCAGGACAAGCGTGAGACGACAGCAATCAGGATCAGACAGCGGCCTAAGCACTCACTCGATGGAGATCTTCCAACTCCGTCATGAACGACTCGGTGGCGATTTCTGAGTGCACCAGCGGCCCACAGTTCTTCACCACAGCCTCCGTCAGTGTCAGCGCCAGGATGACAGTGCGAGGCGACGGATCGCCCAGCCGCAGACGCAGATAGCGGATGGATTCCTTGAGTCTAGTGGAGAGATCAGTCAGCTCTCGATCGAGACCGCAGTTCAATAGGATACGTACACGTGCTTGTTGCTGGCGTTGCTGAGCGCGTCGACGACCTTGAGGATGCGCTCCCAGTCCTCGTCCGAGTCGTAGGCAGACGTGGCCTTGGCGATGAGATCGGTCATGCGCTTGATGCGGTCCTGTTCCTGCGGCGTGTACAGTACAGCCACGGATTTCTGCTGTACAAACTGGCCCACGGCGCTGGTAAGCTGGCGCTTGCTGGGCATGCGCTTCTTCCACTCGGCCATCTTGCTCTCCATGGCGTCCATAGCTTCTGTCGCGCACACACAGACAGCGACTGAGGCTCTCGCGTCGGCTTGGGTCTGATACTCTGCCGCGTCAGCACGGTAAAAGGAGTGGGTTCGGGTCGGGTCGGGTCTGCTCATGGGATCAGCGACTGATTTCTTTGAACGGGTCTGGGTGGATAAGACCCATAAGATCGTCATGTTGTCCGAAGGTAAAATACCAGCCGACTTACGGGAAAACGGTGTCCGACCTGACGTGAGGCACGCCTAGTCGACTAGCAGCATATTTCAAGTCGGTTAAGAATGTGCATGTGACATGCGGCAGTTTGGCAAATGAGCAGCAACGGAGACAAGACGGCGGCCAAGCCGCCTGCAGTGGTGGCTGGGCTGCACGCCGGCAGCAAGAGCGACTTTGGGGAAGACCTGGACGTGGAGGAGATGATCGAGCGCAACGGCTGCGCCAAGATCTACTACAAGCTGGAAGACTGCCTGGCCGAGTTTGATCGCGACTGGACCAAGTGCCAGCGCCAGGTCAAGGAGCTCAAGCTCTGCAACGACCGGCTCAACGCGCTCGAGCTGAAGCAGCACTAGACATAACACGAAGCCACACAGACGATTGTGCATTTATAATCCGGCTTTATATTGTTGCTTTTGTATCAGTCCTGGCATCTCGAGTCTTTGAAAATATACTCACTCTAAAACGGAGCTTCGACCGTCCGACTCGAGCCGCCGGCCGTCGGTCCGCTATTGCTGCTGTTCGACTCGTTGCCCATGATCTCAATATCGTCGTCTGGCTCGTCCGAGACGTACCAGCCGTCCATCGTGTCGATATCCATGGCACTGTCATCGTCTCGACCTTCCTCTTCCATGGCCAGCCGAGCATATTCCGCACGAGCGTACCGGTCCCAGTCACTGCCATGTAAACAATACCAGTCAGTCCAGCAGCCTTCAATTGGAGCCATCAATTGAGCCAGACGTACGTGAGCTCAGGCTCGGCAAGCTGTTGCCGCAGCAGGAACGGATCGCGCTGCTCAAACTCGATAAACTTGCTCAGATTGAACAGCACGTTAAAAAACACGCCCGAGACGCGGATCTTGTCCTCGCGCGTGAGATCCTTCTGCATGAACTCGCCATCGACTGCTGGATGCAGCAGATCGGACCTGTGCAGAGAGATAGTAAGCTATGAGGTTCTAACCAAATAGAACGAGCCTGCAACGTACATCTGGCAGAGAATATCTTCGAACGGAACGACTTCGTGCCCGAGGCATTCCATTCGATGCACCTGATGGCGGTAGAATGTGCGCATCTCATCGGCGCGGATGACATCGTCTTCGTTCGTGTCGATGAGTTCGAACCAGTAGCGTATGCTCACAGGATTGCTCTTATCTTCCTCCGACAGCATGAAGTCTAGCCAGACGCAGCGATTGTTAGCTCTCCACACTTGGTTCCAAGCCACAACAGAGCAGAAGCCACTTACAAATAAAATCCTCATAGCTCATTTTCTTCTTCTCGGCCCATGAGAGCGACTGCAGCCGTGCAAACGGTCGACGACCGTGCTCAAAGATGCGGTCCACGATGATCCGTGTGAGTGCGTGGCCTCCGTACCGGACCAGGTCGTCCTGACTGAGCTGGAAGTCGTGGTCCGTGTCCAGCTCCCAGAATTTGCAGTACAGCACGTAAAAGTGCTCGTAGGAGAAGTATGAGTTGACCTGCGAAGCACGTCAGTCGCCAGGCCTTCGCCACGAGCGACAGCAGCCAGCTCACCTTGTTGATGTCTTCCTCCTCGTCCACGCAATTAAAAGCCTCTATCAAATTGCTGCGCCGCAGTTTCCTCAAGGTGATTTTCCCACTGCTATCTCTATCTACAGAGTAGAAAATCCGAACGATGACTGTCAAGGCTGTGGAAGGAGGGACATCAGACAGTTTGCAGAGTCAGTCTTTCACGCCTAATGTAGCACACCAGCTCTCGCACTCACCGTACTTCTCTTGGAACTCGGGTGTGCCGGCCAAGAACTCTAATCCCGGATGGTACTTCAACAGCTCTGATCAATAGCGCCATGAGTCAGTCCCATGAGTCCATGCTGCTTGCGATACGTTCGCAGCAAATGACGCACCTTGCAAAAATGGTTCAAAGTCTTCCCGCTGGATGTAATCGTGCTGCGGCTGCTTCACCTGTTGGCACAAGCTCTAGTCAGCGGTCATCAACAAGTTGAAAGGCACAAGCGCCTACGCACTACTCTAAAGAAGCGCTCGACGGGGTCGAACGGCGCCATGGCGCTCATCCAGTACGACTGGAACGTGTCTTTTGTGATGCGTTGGACTTGGGCGTCGCTCTCACCGGTCGGCTCGTTCGCTACTGTGCCAGTGGTGGAGGTCTGCCACGCCAGGATCCGGCGGAAGAACGGCGCATTGAAGAACGACGGGAAGCCGCAGAGATCCTTCGTGATGGCTACAAAGTCCTCGACCTTCATGCCCTCGGGGAACTCTCGGAACCGCGTCTCGATGTCATGCTACAGAGAGAGATTCAACCGTCAATGCTGTGTGCCAATCAACCAGTTGCACGTAACAGAGCACACTCACACTCTTGCGCGCGATCGAGTCGGTAGAGAGACCGCGCAATCTGCCGCGTCGGCCTTCGCCTGGCGAGTAGAAGCGCGGGATCAGCCTGCTGTTCGCCTTGCTCGCGACGTCCTCCATGGCCAGATCGCCATCCTGCTCGCCCATGGCGGCGTCGCCGGCCGCCGCAGCCTTCTTCTCAAGGCCATAGCCCAACTCGTTGCCAAAGAGACTGACCATGTGGTCCTTCTTGCGCTCTCGATTGGGGCTGTGCGTGCCGAAGTGGTGGTAATTGGGCGGACGCTTGGGGCTGCGCGAGGGCGAGTGGCCGTGGTCCGAGCCGGGCGGATGGCCAGAGTTGGCGGCTTGCAGCAGCGCATCGATGTGCACGTCCTTGCCCTGGCGCAGGTCGTCCACTAGCGTCTGGATCATCTCTTTCGTGCCGTCCACGTTGAGCCAATGGCGGAACAGCTCCTCCATCTTGGCGCGCGCGCTGGGACACAGATGCGCGCTCTCGATCTCCGACAGCCGCAGTGACAGCACCTCGTGGCTGCTGGTGGTGGCCGAGGCTGCGCTGTTGCTGGGCGACAGCATGGCGGCGTCAGTCTCTACGTCCAGCTCAATGGGCTGCGCCATTGCTTTGTCCGCTTTCTATTGGAGCTCTGGAGGTCGCTCTTGCGCGTGCGAATAGAGAAAACGCAGACGAACGAGCGCAGACACAACACGAAGGTGCTGCGGTTTGTAGGAAGACGCTACGGCGGGTGGAAGGGGCTCTCAGCGTCAAGCTCCGGCCTCGCGCGTCACGTCAGTCGGCGGGGGCGGCCGCTATCGCGTTTGTTCTCCCCCCTCGAAGACGCTAGGACGCTGTCGTTGCGCTCTGATTGGCGCGTTCTGGAAGCATGATCTGAGATTTCAGCCAATCAGAGCTCTCCCATCACCATCTTATCTGATGTTTCCCATTGCTGAAAACCGCAGGGTCCACCCTTTTGACACAAGACGAATAGGGCTATCTGTATAAAACGTCAATGATAGGCTGAAAATGGAAGATCCGCACTATGTTATTGGTGGATACTGAGCATACGGGAGCGAGAGTCCCTCGTGTTCCGCACAATACAAGCTGAAACAGGGGACGAGAGCCCCGCCAATCGCCATGAACGCAGCCAATTGAGCTCCTGGACCAAGTGAGCTGCATGATGTGGAAGCCTGGTAGCGACCGCCCCAAGGCCAAGACGGACAGCAAGAGCAGCAAGGCCCTGCTGAGCGCTAATGTGATCCCCGTGTCCTCAGGCAAGGCGCCGCCTGCCAAATCTGCCAGTGTTGATGACAAGCGTGCGACATCCAAGGCCGCGCTGTCGCAGAAGACGCTGGCCATGAAGTTTATGCAGCGCAAGAAGCAGAGCGAGACGCAGAAGCGAGAGGCGCAGCAGGCGCAGCGCAAGCAGGATACCTGGTCAACTGTGCAGGCTCTGGATCCAGCCGAGGACAACGACAGGATCGTATGCACTCGTGACGTGTCGGATCCGTCCCTGCCAATGATCTTTGGTCGGCGGTCGTTTGGCGGCTTTAACAAGGGCGTGGAGGTATGCTGGTCCATGTTGTTGTCGTAGCAATGGGATACTGATGCTGTGGGCGTTTGTGCAACAGGAGGAATACCGGGATGCGGAGCGTGAGCTGCGGATAGCAGCATCGAACGAGAAGGAGCTGCGCGAAGAGATCTCGGCTGAAGAGATGGCAACGCGCATGATGAAGTACACAGGTCTGGTGCGTGGCGTCCACAACGCGTCCATGCGCAACAAGAAGCGGCCGCGCAAGTGATCATCAGTGCCAGCCAGCCAATAGAGCGCAGTCCCGTTCGTTTCCATCCCTCCACTCTGATAGGCAGCAGTGTCATGCACTCGTGAGTCGATCAATCGCCATGCACGCCGGACGAAGACAGCAATAAATAATTTATTACTACTGTAGTACATCGCCGCCTTCCCATCTCGACCAGACGCCTTCGTCCTGGTCGTCGTCACTGGCATCTTCGTCGCTGAAGTAGGCCGCTCGCTGGCGAGTCTTCCGCACAGACGATACGCCGGATACCGGTTGCTCAGCTGCAGCACTGGTCGATGGATACGCCAGCAGTGAGATGGACAGATCAGGCTCCATGTCCACGGGTGGATCGCTATCCATGCAAACAATATGAGTCCAGGAGCTTAGGCAGAGCCTTTGAAGAGCCTGCTACGTACAGCAGATTGGTCGTGTCTTGGTCGTTAAAGTAGTGCACACGCTCATGCGGATCGAACTTCTTCCGCTTCTTCTTCTTGGGCGCGTTCATGGGCTTCTCGCGCGCGCCCAGAACGTTGCGCGGGCACTCGTAGGACTGGTGGCCGTGCGCGCCGCACTCGAAGCAGCGCTTGGCCTGTGAGTACTTGCGCTTCTTCATGAACTCGCGCGAGCGGCCGTTGTCGCGCACAAATGAGCAGGCGATCTTCAGCTTGCCGTCCAGCAGCGTGTTGTGCATTTCCCGCACAGCGCGCGCGCAATCGGTCGGCTGTGCGAACTGCACGAATGCCACGCCCTTGCTCTGCCGCGTCTGCTTGTCGCGCAGCACCGTGACGCGCGCCAGCTTGCCGAAGCGCGTAAACAGCTGCGCCACATCGTTGTTGGTGTACGCGAACGGCAGCATGGACACATAGGCCGTAGCGCTTGATGCACTGCTTTCTTCCGCCGCCATGTTCCTTAGTGACTGATGACGATGGTCACTCAATCGAGGGGCACATCGTATCCTGTTGCAATTCTGCGTTTTGGTTCCAGAAGGAGATGGAGGCATACAAGGAGCTCTTCCAGAGCACGTACATGGCGCTGCTGGCCCAGGGCCTGGCGCCCAATGAGGCTGTGGCCCAGGCACTGCTCCACTTGCAGCAGCAGGTGGCCGACGCAGGCTCCGAGGCGCTGCCGACTTCATCCTCCGAAGCCTCTCACGACGACGTGACTATGGAAGAACACCGCGATGACGACCAGCAAATGACCACGCCCGACTCGACGTCTGAAGCACCAGTCTCTTCAGCGGCGCAAGTGACGCCAGTCTCGCTTGGTTTGCAGCTTAAGCACGCGCTGGAGCAGGCGCAGCGCACGAGCGAGTACCGAGAGGTCAAGTCGCTGGTCTACCGCGTCTTCTCTGATCTGGACGCCCTCAACACCGCATTCGTGACCAAGCCCGTGCCCAATGCCAGCGATCTGCTGGCGGACGAAGCCTGGTGGCATGTGGACCGAGAAGAGCTGGCAAATGTGTACGCGTTGTTGTCAAGTGCGCTGCAGAGCTCGCCGGAGCAGGAAGCGCTGCAGAACACCATGCAGAACGCGCTGGATACACTCGTGAACCAGCCGTGGAATCTCTGCGCTTCCTGGAAGACGCCAGCCTCGCTCCGTTTCATTCTCGTGCTGTTTGAGCATCCACTACTTTTCGATCCGGACTACGTGCACATTGTTGGTGGACTCTGCAAACTCTTCTTCCATACGTCGACCGATGCCAAAGACCTCATTCGCACACAATGGCGCGACCATTTCTCACACGACGAGTTGTATCGGTTGCTGCAGATTCTGCATCAGTCCATCACAGTGTGTCTCTATGGCTCACGCCGCATGGATCTTGTCTACGCGGCCTGTAGCGTGCTCAAAGAGATCCACGCGATCAACAATGAGTGCGCCGAACCGTTCGCGACCTACGAAGAGTTTTACAACGACGCTGTGAACTCTGAAGTCGACATTGTGCAGGACTACGCTCGGTCTCTCATCTACCTGAAGAAGAAACGAGCGCTCAACGCTGCGACTGCCGAAGAAGAACCGGCGCCGATCCCGACCCGCATGCTCTCGGAAATGTCCTTTTGTGATTTTCCCTTCGTGCTGGACGCCGCTTCGAAAAGCCGAGTGCTGCAGATCGATTCCGACCTGGAGCAACGCTCGCGCGTGCAAGACGCCATGATGACGCGCAATCTGCTGGCTGCATCATCGCCGTATCTGATTTTGAAGGTAAATCGTGATAATTTGATCGAAGATTCGCTGCAATTGCTGGTACGAGCCTCGCCCGAGACGCTGAAAAAGCCGCTTAAGGTCAAGTTCATTGGTGAAGAAGGCATTGATGAAGGCGGCGTGCAGAAGGAATTTTTCCAGATCCTGATCCGGCAGCTCCTGGATCCAGCGTTCGGCATGTTCACAGATGACGAAGACACACGCACTTTGTGGTTTAACAGCGATTCGCTCGAGTCAACAATGGAGTTTGAGCTCATCGGCATTCTCTTAGGTGTTGCCATTTACAACTCGGTGATTCTCGACGTTCATTTCCCGCACATCGTCTACAAGAAGCTTATGGGCTGCAAATTGGACTTGGAAGACATTGAACTCGCACTGCCGTCCCTTGGACACGGACTCCGCCAATTGCTGGAGTTCGAGGGCAACGTGGAAGAAGTCTTCCAGCGCAATTTTGAGTACTCGTACGAAATTTTCGGTGAAGTCAAGACCGTGGAGCTGAAATCTGGTGGCAGCAGCATTCCCGTCACGAATGCGAATCGGGAAGAATACGTGGCTCTATACGTCGAGTATATCATGAACAAGTCAGTGTCCCGCCAGTACGGTGCATTCCATCGCGGATTCCACCAAGTGTGCAATGGCGAAGTTCTGCAAATGTTTCGTTGGGAAGAGCTGCATTTGTTGATTTGTGGAAGTCCCGAGTTGGATTTCGAGGCTCTTGAGCAAGTAACGCATTACGATGACGGCTTCACGGAAGACAGCGAATGCATCAGGTGTGTGATTTGTTATTCTAAAGCGTCCAGGGGAAGTAAGACGTACTTACGTCTTTGCATCACAGGAATTTCTGGAGTGTCGTTCACGAGATGCCTCTGGAAGACAAGAAGAAGCTGCTGATGTTCACTACAGGCAGCGATCGTGTGCCCATCCGCGGACTTTCCAACCTCGTTTTTGTGATCTCTCGCAATGGGCCAGACTCGGATCGTTTGCCAACTGCACATACATGGTTCGTAAATTGGAGTGGATTCTTGCTGGTTTGCTGGGAGACTTAACCGTGTTGTGTTGTGTGAGCACAGCTTTAATCACTTGCTTCTACCGGAATATTCTGACCGCGAGAAGCTGAAAGAGCGGTTGTTGCTGGCGATTAACCAAGCAGAGGGCTTTGGATTGCGCTAACAATTGAAAACGCTGCTCTTGTTTTGAGGAGTAATGCACCGTCAACATGTTTGTGTGTCAATGAGAAACACGTGATAGAACATGCCTGCGCCACTACTTCGTGTTTTTCGATTGTGCTACAGGCGATGCAGATGCTGCAAGCAATGTAACCTTCTTCATGACGTAAAAAAAGTAGCCAAGGCCAACCGCTAGAGCAAGAGCCAAGGATGTGAATGCACGCAATTTCGTCGAGCGAACGGAGAAAAACTTACGGATGTTGTGGTACTGATAGTTCCAGCAGTAAGCACGACTGATCTCGCCTTCATGTCCTTCTCCCTATGGAACACATAGAGAACTGTAAGAGCATGGTAGTGGATAGCATAACGTTCAAGTGGACTCCGTACCATTAGGAATCGTTTCCGGAAGTGCGGCTGGCCGAAAGAGATCTGGATGAAGACACCTTCGGGAATAAGAACAGACTTGATACCAGAGCACATTTGAGCGGCCTGTTCAATGACCGCATCAGATGGAGACCACACGTCGCCTTCATCGCACTGCATACGAATTTCCAGTCAGACACCAGCTTTACTCAGCGCCTTCATCATGCAACCAGCCAGCTTACCATGAGCGCGTCCATGGCGGCCTTGTCGATAACGACATCAAAGCTTTCGGTGTCGAACACGTCACGCAGCTTGGTCATGTCGGCCTCGATCCACTGCATCTCTGGCATCTCTTCCTACACACACGAATGCAACTGCAAGATGAGCGTGATTCGCGTTGAACTGAGGCGAGCTGATCGAAACGTACGCTGAATTTGGAGCTCATGCGCTCGATGACGATCTTGGAAAAGTCGATGTTGGTGATGTTGTGGTATCCAGCCTTGTACTGATGACAAACAGTTCACAGTTAGTCTCGTCCGCTTCATGCTGAATACACGAACGCTGGGGACGTGTACCAGGTCGATGCTGAAGGTCGAATTGCCGCATCCAACCTACACAGGCACCGCAATGATGAACCATTCGCAACCTGCGGCAACGATTGAGCAGTAGCTTACGATCAGGATGCGGTCGGTCTTGTGCACATACTCGGCCAGGAGGTCGGCCACTGTGTCGTATGTGGCCAACCAGTCGTACGAGTCCTCACTGCAATTCAAGAGCCCTGTGAGCACCAGCAGGCGTCCTCCGCCGTCCATAGATGCCAGCTAGTCGCCCACCTGTCGAAGCGCGAGTCCCAGTAGTCCTTGCGCTTGTACTGCTTGTTGTCCTCCGGCAGGTACTCCGTCATGCTCTCGGCCGATTGCGAACTGGTGATTGGCTCATGAGCCGACCGATCGGAGTGATGGTCTCGACGTTGAGTGTGCGCATTACCATCACTCTGTTTGCTCAAAAGGGAAACCACTGCAATGGTGCAGGTGAGATGATGCTAGATTAACTGATAGCGGCTGTGTGTGTTTATACTAAATGGTGGCAGGCGGACGTCCTACTGATGCTTACTTGGCCTTGTTCTTCTTGCTCTTCTGCTGCTGCTGCTGCTGCTGGGGCTGCGGAGCGGCGGCGCCCTTAGCCAGCGTAGCCGACAGCTTGGCGGTCACACTGTCCATGGCAGCTCGCGGACTGTCGGTGTTGGAGGCCTGGCGGCCCGTGGAAGACTTGACCGACTGCGGAGACGTCGGGTTTGCCACTGTCAGCTCTTGTTGCTTGCCTTTCTGGTTCTTACCACCCTTGCCCGCCTGAGGAGCTGCTTCCGTCTTGGTGGGCTGCGGCGCTTGGGCCGTATTCACTGCTGTTGGTTTCGCGGCAGACTGGTTCTTGCCCTGCTGCTGCTTATTACCCTTCGGAGATGGCGCCAGGGCTGCTTCAGTAGGCTTCTTGCCCTGCTGGTTGGCGGCCTGCACAGGGGCTGGTGTGGCCTGCTTGGCAACAGGCTGCTGCTGCTTGCCACCCTTTGCAGGCGAAAGAGTCGGCTCAACTGGCTTAGCGGCTTGTTGCTTGCCTTCCTTGGTAGCCTGGGGCGACGCAGGGGCAGGAACGGCAGCAGGCTTGGCTGCTGGCTGTTGTTTTCCACCCTTCTGGCTAGCCTGAGGAGTGGGTTGTGGTGCCGGTGCTTCAGCCTGCTTCTTGCCAGCTTGCTTATTCGCCTGAGGAGACGCAGGGGCGGCAGGAGATGTCTGCTGCTTTCCTTGCTGCTGCTTGCCACCCTTAGCAGTCTGCTGCGGGGCAGGGGGTGGAGTCTCAGCCTGCTGCTTCTTGCTAGCCTGGTTCTTGATCGGTGGCGCAGGCATCGCGTCAGAGGGCTTCTTAATCTCCTGATGCTGGCCACCCTTAGCAGACTTGGGCGACGAAGGTGCATATTCCTTCTTTGCAGGCTGAGCCTGTGGAGCAAAGTTCTTACCGCTCGGCTGCTGCTTTCCACCCTTGGTGGCCTGCTGAGGGGCCGGAGGGGGATTCACAACCTTTGCGGGCGTAGCAGGCGCAGCTTCAGCCTTCTTTCCCTGCTGGCCGCCCTTCTGAGCCGCCTGAGGAGAAGCCTGGGCAGCGTTCTTCTGATCCTTGCCGCCCTTGGCGTTTTCTTGCTTGTTCATCTTGACATCCACCGGCTTCTGCTGGGGCTGCTGCTTCTGGTTAGCGTTCTTCTGGTCGGCATCCTTCTTGTCCTCAACCTTCTTGGACTGCTCGCCTTTCTGGATCTTCTTGGCGTTCGAAGGCGAAGGCACCGGCACCTCCTTAACCTCTTTCAGACCTGGGTTTGCGCTCACTGGTCGCGAGATGATGGCTCCGCCCTTGGTCATGTCGATCGAAGGATGCGAGCGCGCCGCAGCCGCTGCCGCCACTGCAGACGCAATGATCGAGTTGTACAAGTTCTTCGGGTAAATCATCGTGGTCGGTCCGGCGGAAGCGTGACAGGAGCAACTGGGAATGAAGAAAGGAGGAACCGCGCTTGAGAAGGAAGCTGGGGAGGCGAAGCACGCACGGCCACGCAAATGCAGATGTGATGGAGCTGAAGGCAGCAGACTTGATCCGGTCCCTCACCTTGGCTGTTTCCAACGCGCCTTTTCTGATGCTTGGCTTAGAATACCCGCTTGAAACCAAGAGAAACGCAATCCAATCCGGCCGTTGCGAGACGTGGTCTTAAACCAGTTGAACTTGGCCATGAGACGCTCGTGAGCTTAAACGGGATCCGTTATTTGTGACTGGACCGAATTCAGAACACAACGTAACGGACCAGCGGCATCAGATACCTCGTCTGGTCCAACGCGTCGTGGGACTGGCCAGAGATAACCACAGCGCTGGGACGTTTTGCAAATATTTTCGCCGACACAAAAGGCCGCTCAGCTGCGATCTTGACGCGATCCTTCACGCTAATTTCAATGCAAGGCATGTCAATTTCTCTATTGGGTCGTCTATGAAAGACTCGATGCACGTCTTGCAGACATTTGCCCGGCGTTCTCGAAAAAATACTGACGATTGCTGCGCAAATGCTCGAGTGATCGCTTCGCCTTGGGTAAGATGCTGACGATGGCACTCCATAGCGGGGCCACGAGATAGTCGATAAAGTTCACTTGTAGCCGGCACTTGACTACCTCGTCGTCCAGGTTTAAAATGTGCGGAGGCACAAACACGCCGAGCGACTCGGCGGTTCTTGCTTGCTGGGTGAACTCCTCGCAAACCAAGTCCACCCACTTGATTGAGATCGGAAGCGGATGCGCAACCGAGCTCAGGTCCGATCCGTGGATTAGCATGTTGAGCATGAGCTGGTGGCCATCGGTTACAGTCTCAAAATCGTCCACGCTACTCACAGTCGAGAGATCGGCCAGCAATCGCGTGTGGTGCTTCATATCCGTAGCCAAAATGCACCGCACAATGGCTGTACGGACACTCGCTCGTGCGCTGAGGCTGAGATCTTTCAGGACATTGCACTGGTCCACTGCATTGTCAAGACAGTTAGAAATCAGAATTTCCAATCACAAGAACATATGACACTTACGCTTAAGTACGCTGAACGTAGTCGCGGCATGATGGTTCTCCAGCACTGAGATGTCGTTGTAGCACAGAGCGAGTGGAGAGCTTGAGTCAACTTCAAACTGATTATCATTGCCTGGGTGATCAGCATCATGGCCCAAGGAAGCCAATAGCAGGCTTAGCGCTTCAAACTCCTTGATCACTGTCATCACGCTTGTCTTACGTACGAGTCGATAGCACGAATGGGCGACGTCAAACGCGTGGTAAAAACTGTGATACGGAACACTACGGTACTTGCCCGCGATGGTATCAATGAAGCACTGAAGCACGGTCGGCTTGATGCGGAAAGTTTTCACAAGCGCTAAGCCATTGAAAAACTGGTAGGAAAACTCCTTCAGCTCCGCAACCGATTTGGCAAGGGGATCAAATGTGTCGCTCAGCAATTCTTCTCCATCTTGGATCATTGTGTGGCGCCAACGGTTAATCATCGAGCTCGCTCGACCAACGCGCATGACGGATTTCGAACGGCTTCGTACACGCTCATCTGACGTAGAACCAGCATCAGAGTCATGCCACTTTTGTTGTTCAGCAGCCTTTTGACGATTTAGTCGACGTAGGCGGTAAACCACACTCAGAAATTTGCCCAGCCCCCAGCAAGCGTACGCAAATGTACTCCATTTATTCCGGGGAACACGTTTCGCGTCGTCAAAGCCACTTGTATCCAGTAGCGAATGCACACTGGCGACCTCGTGGTGTCCATTGCCATTGGAGTTATCCTCCTCGACAGCATCGGACTGTATTAAATTGCCACGGTTGGCCCAGTAATCAGCTTGCACCTTAGCAAACATTATGAGCGAGGAATTCACTCGCAGCGCATTGGAGACAAATTGACTGTAGGCCAGCAACACTTTCTCGTCTGCACGCAGAATAAGAGGATTGGCAAGCGGGTCCATAAACGCCATGGAGTTGACAGCTTGAATCACACCCATGGTCTCTCCGTTTTTATCGAGGACAGGAAAAGTGATGAGCGACTCGGTCTTAAAGCCTGATTTCGTGTCCACTGATCGATCAAAACGCGGATCAGCATACGGATTACGCACAACCAGTGCGGTCTTGGTACGTGCGACCGTGCCAGCGATACCCGTACCGTACGGAATACGCAATCCATTGACACTACTTAGCGTACTGAGGCTCCAAAGTTCGCGCTTGATCGGATCAGCCACATAAAGTGTCACGCGTGGTGTGTTAAACAGGTCAGAACCAATTGCACAAATAAAATTCACAAGCGCTGACGGATCATTGATGGTCTCAACCTGAAAATGTGCGTTAAATATGTTGATGAGTTTTTCAGTTTGGAGCATTGACGTCTTGACAGCTTCGCCTTGTTTCGTCGCACACATAGCAAGTACCAGAGTTGCGAGGAATGGCTGCAACTCTACGAGGTCAAATCGATCTGGCTGATGAGCTACATGCTGTTCCGAATCATCCACACTCGACTGCACTGTCATGAAAAGCAACCCACCACGTGTGAAACCGGTTGCAGCTTGCGGAAGAGGCATAAATTTTAACAGCAGGTCATCTGCGCCTTGCATTATGGAACGAAGTGTCGAGTTGGCGCTCAAATCTATCGTATTGGTTCCGACGGCGACACACTCAACGATTTGATCAAAGAGTTCATTTGATGGGGTCACGTCCTTGTCATCGTCTTGTAAATGTTGGTCATCAGGAGACAAGGCGAGTGTCAGTGCTGCCAATGTTTCCGATTCTGTCAACCGTGATGACCATGATTTTCCCGCGTTTACATTCACAATTGTGTGGCAGCGTTTTTGAAAAGGATGAATGCCTAACAATATCACTGCATCCGATTGTGTACGCAGCTGAAGCGTCTGAACGAGAGAATTCAGATTTGGTGTCATGAGCCAACTATCTTGATCTCTCAATGCGATCTTAGCACTTTCATCATTCATCAGTGCAGAGATAAGTTTTAGTGACGAGCACGATGGGATTGCAGCCAGTCCACGCTTTGATATCACGTCTTGGTCGTCGTCAGTTTCGTGCTTTTCCGACAGATCGATGAATGCATCTGAATCTTGAGGCTGCTTTTTCTTAATTTCATCTGCTCCCGTCCGGGGATAAGCAATGGATTGTTCCAAATAAGCGTTTATCGAGTCATAACGTTTGGTTGAGTATTTTGCTTCTTGTGCAAGATCGAAAGCGTACACCAAGTTATCAACTGCTGCACGCGCAGCCGTAAATATCGACTGAGAGAAGTGGACATTTTCTTGACTGCTTCGTGCTTCAAGCAAAAACACAGACTTGCCAGTTGCATCCGCGATACTTCCAGCGAAAATTGTGCAAGTAGGGGGTAGGCCAGATTTGCAATCCACATCAAGTGAAGCGTCGTACTTGGGGCAAGCTTGGAGGTTACCCAGATACGTAAATTGGTCGCTGTCCATATCCATGTCAATAAGGATCGGAACCTGAAAGCCTACAATGCTTGGAGCCGTGCTGGCTACCACTTGAAGCATCTCTGAATGTTTATTTACTGAGTAGAGCGAGACAAAATCTGCTGGTAACACATTAGCCATGGCCATCAACACCGTGTCAACCGCCGGGAAAAGTTTCTTCTGATCATCTGCGACATCACGAAGCTTGATTGAAGCTAACTTCTTGTAAAATCGCCTTTTGGATTCTAGCAGCCGGGCTCCGTCACTACATACAAAATCCTCAATCTTGGGAACACCTTCGGCGGTATTCACTAGAGGTTTGCGAGAGTTTCCATTGCTATCGTTGCTTTCGGCAGTTGGTGGTCGCAAAGGTTCGAGTTGGATGCGGAAGTCATTCGGATGCGGATGCTTCTTGGCGTGATGTTTGCCCTTCTGTGGTGGACTTGGTGTGTATTTCTTGTCTTCGACATTTACGACCGAATCGACAGCTGTAATCAGAGATGGAAACGGCATCGCTGAGTCGGAAGAGCGGCTAAGCCGACTCATGGCGGCGCACGACAAGTAAGTAAGGAGCGACAGAAAAAGAGGAGAGATTCAATCCGCTGGCTTCATACACTTTTTCGTGACGCTTGTACGCTCCGCCGACTCCTCTTGATTGGGCCTCAAGATGTGTTCGCCAAGCGATCCCTTCGCTGTCGACACCACACTGACCAGCCCTTGAATATACTATGCTTCTGATCGAGACGTCTTATCATTCATAATTGGATTGATATATCGTATTTATAGGATTGTTTGGGTGCGGTACAAAATCAACGATATCGAGCAAAAATAAATTGGGCTGCGTGTGTCGTTTTCCTGGTTTTATGACAGAAGCCTCTGAAAGGCTTGACGACTGACCTGAGGATGTCTTGTAGCAAAGTTACGCCACAATATAGAACCCTGGAAAGGATCTTGCATCATCGCGCGAAGTGCAAGTTCACCTTCTCGTGCTGCGAGATCGTTGCTTACGTATTCGAGTTCCGACTCAAGATCTTCACTTTCACGTTCAACGTTTTTCTTTGATCGAGTCGCAGTGATAGCATCGTGTAGTTGGTAGAGCAATTCAATGCTCTTTTTCAAATCATCCGTGTTTGCGCTACGGTCACTCTGCCCCACCATTCGTACGTTCAGCACAGCGGTCATGAGATTCTCTTCTGGTATCCCTATGGATTGAATGCACAAAGCTCGAATGCTATGAGCATCACTTGCTTGCTGATCTCGATTGCGAGTCGACTCATTATTTCCGTGTTTCCGGTGAACTAGTAGAACATCTCCGATATTTCGTAGTTCCAATTCATGGCGGAATATGCAACGTAGCCACAGTTCATAATCCTCACTAGATCCCGTCGTTGTCGAATACAGAGGCTCATCATGTTGAGTCAGTAACTCTAAAGTCTTCCGCCGCATCATTACC
This sequence comes from Elongisporangium prolatum, assembly GCA_023335875.1. Classification (NCBI taxonomy): domain Eukaryota; phylum Oomycota; class Peronosporomycetes; order Pythiales; family Pythiaceae; genus Elongisporangium; species Elongisporangium prolatum. The sequence goes on from JAADVW010000257.1 coordinate 29,644, forward strand.
GTTGGGTGTGCCAGAAAACAGCCGAACAACATTTGCCACTTTACCAACAACGCTGATGTTGGGTAAATTGTAGTTTCAGAGGCTCGTTTGCTTTCGTGTGAAATGAGAATCGAGGTGCCAACGATTGACACCTGCGGATTCGCAAAGAGAAAATCAACTTGACGACGAATGCGGTCCTGAAATGAGACATCATCCCCATCCATACGAGCAATTAATTCACCAGATGCACACGCAAACCCTCGATTCAAAGACTCCGCGACTCCCAAATTCTTATCATTACGGAAACTCAAAATTCGCGGGTCTTTCTTCGTCCAGTTTGCGATGATTCCAGGAGTGTTATCACTGCTAGCATCGTCGATCACAATAATTTCCAGATTGGTGTACGTCTGCGAGAAAAGACTATGTAGTGCTTCATCAATATACAATCCTGCGTTGTGGACAGGCATTACAATGCTCACTAACACAGGGGACGGTTGGCCTTGCTCTTCATCATGATCTTGCCGTCTCACTTCTTCGGCCTTAAGCACTAGTGTGCCAATATGAACGCTTGACAAGCGTTGCCGACGGTAGTACGATTCGTCCAGCGATTTTTTCTCCTTGTAAAACTCCAGCAAGTCTGTGAGTTCTCCACTTGGCGCGTCACTAGAAGACTGATACAAACGATTGGCAAAGACATCTTGGACCTGGTTGATGGCAAACACGTGCATCACCGGCGCAGGCATACAACCACAACAGAGCGCACGCTCGCCCTTGCGCATCCATTGCTGCACAACCTGATGTCCACGCAATTCAAACTGATTTGGATTCTTGAGGCCATCACGACCAAACTGCTCTTGAATGCCCTCCAACACCTTCTGGACCGTCGAACACGAGTAGACACTCCCACTAAGATCCCATGGATAGTTCCAGTCCAAAGAGCCATCTGACGGTGAAAATCTATGGTAGCGGATCGCTGTAGGTAGACGAGAGCTCTCGTTCGGTTGTGCCACTACTGAGATCATCTTTGGCAGAGGCAGCATGGGCTTATTGGTCAAGTGCGAGCGCCAAATACTCGGCGCCAGCTTTACATGAAATGCAAACGGCCAGTCTCGATCCTGTTTCGTCTGGTCCAAAAAGGCAAACGCAGTGTCGGCCAGATCCACTTGATCAAAGTAGAACGCGTCGTCGACATTCAGCATCACGTAGTCGCAAGCGCTTTCCTGCTCATTGACTTCATTACACAATAACTGCAGCACAGCGCCAGCGAAATCCAGTGACTCGCTCTCGTACAGGAACTGCGCGTGCGGGTGTTGCGCTTGGAGCTCCTCGTAGAACCCGCGGATCTCCGGCGTAGAGCAGCGGCAGATGATACCCACACGCGCCCACGTGGCTAAGGGCTGATGCTGGAATGTCACAAACGCATGTAGCGTGCGGAGATACTCAGAGAGCTGGAAGACGCGATCCATCGAGAAGCACACGATCTGCATCTTCATCCTGTCCATGCTTGGCACAATTTTGTTTGTATTTAAAGGGAAATATCCATGTGATTGGTCTAAAATAGCTACCAGTTTCAGCCAATTAAAAACATTCTTGCTAATAGAAAAGATCGTTGCAAGAACAGAAATATATTTCTCGGATGTCGACAAAAATCTACTGAGGTAAATAAAGTGGAGCACAGAGAAAGGCGAATTCGTCGAATTCGTCTTCATTATCGTCGTTGTCATCGTCTTCATCGTCGTCATCATCGTCGTAGATCCATCTACTGACCACAGGGAGCGTTCCCATCATTAGTTCATCTGTACTTGAAAAAGATTCTAGTAGACATTCTTCGTGGAAATTCATCATGTGGAAAACTCCATTCCCAATCAGATCGGGAGTATGTTGCTCAAGCCATTCTACCACTTCAAAATGATCTTCATTCATCGCTCTCATCATATATGAATAATCCAATTTAAGATCAGGTCGTACAGACGCCATTTTAGCATCAAAATCGAGATAAATTTTTCCAAGATCAAGCCCAGGCTGCGAAGCCACTAGCAATATTACTACATCCCGATGACCATTTGCGACAGCTTCATTAAGTCCATAGTTTGAAAAACCTTCAGTTCTATTTTCCATGAGCCATCGGACAACATGTAAATGCCCATGAGCAGCCGCTTCATTCATTGCCTCGACTGTACACCCTTCGGTGCGATTCTTATGGAGCCATCGAACAACATTCAAATGACCATTTGAAGCTGCAAAGTTCATGGCATTTTGTGTACATCCTTCGGCTCGATGTGCATGCAACCATTGCACTATATCCAAATATCCGCTTGAAGCTGCAACGTCCATGATGTGCGTGGTGCAGTTCTCATTGCAATCTACGAGAAAAAATTTAAGGATATCTAAGTAGCCCTGAGCTGCAGCAAAAGTAATAGCAGTAGCTGGAATATGTCCATGAGCGATTGCATCCTTCTGTTCACCTGAATCTGGGTTTCCAGCGGGGCCAAATTCAGGGCGATTAGCACGCAGCCATTTTACCATCTCAAAGTATCCTTTGCTAGTTGCTATAATCATGGCAGCATCAGTGCATCCTTCGGCTTGATTTCCATGAAGCCATTTAACAACATTGAGATGGTTATTTGAGACCGCACAGTTCATGACTTCTTCAGTAGATTCCGGCGAAATTTCGAACAGCCATTGCAAAATGGCCAAGTGGCCATGCTCAGCAGCGTACTCCTTCGGATCACCAGTACTCTTGAATCCATTTTCATGCAGCCATTTCACCATTTCAAGATCGCCTCGCACAGTCGCTTTGGTGAGTCCACGTGTCGTACATTCAAAAGGGCGATTATTGGACAGATAATCAAGCATGCTTCGGTCGCCAGCCTCAATTGCAGCATCCATGGCTCTTGCATGCCAATAGAAGCGTGTAGACGCTTCGGAAAAGAATAAATCACACTCCTCAACCAACCACTTAACGACGTCAAGATGTCCATTTTGAGCTGCCTCTGAACCTGGTAGCTTGTATTCTCCTTGAAAATCGGGTCGTTCTGAGTCCACAGACTCCAGCCATTTTAGTAATTCTAGGTGCCCTCCTTTGGCTGCACTATGCATGGCCATCTCCGAGAACCAATCGTCTTCATGTTTGTTCAGCCATTGTAAAACTTCGAGATGCCCGGCTTCGGCCGCTTTGCTGATACATCCATCGCCGAAAGAATTGCGATGTCGCTTCCGTTGTTTATGCACCCACTTGAGAAACTCCAGATCGCCTTGTTCGATGGATTTGTCCAGCCAAATGTATACCTTCGCCAGCCGACTGCGATCGTGAACCCAATGGACGATCTCTGGGTGTTGACAGATCAGAGGCTGGTCATGTTCAGTTCGGCTCATGTTCACAATCGTCTGAAGACTTCTCTCGTCTTTCAGCAGACATTCTAGCAACGGCAGATGGCCATGGAACGCTGCAATACGGACGACAGCTTCCTGTGTTTCCTCTGACCATCCATTGGGGTGATACTTGGTCTTCCACCAAGCGAGAACCTCCAGTTGACCCTTGGTGGCTGCAAGACGGATGGCTCGTAGAAACTGAGCATCACGGAAATCGTCACTCACTCCAGACCATTGTCGAGCGTGCAATCGATCCAGAAGAGGCACCAGCCCAGCATCGGAGGCAGTCTCAAGTGTCCACTTGCCAGAGCAGTCCAAGAAGCTGCTGATCGAGCTAACAGCGTGGCTCAGCGAGCCTACTTGCAGGTGCACACGACTCGTAACAACACTTACACGAGCCAGTACAGAGGGAAGCCCGGACGCTTCAGTGGCTGAGGATGGCGGCGCTGGAGCGTCAAGACGCCGCTGCTTCCTTCTTCGCGCCATAGTCTTGACTGATTATCGCACTTGGAATGTGTATCAAAAAAGGAAAGTGGACAGGGATTGGCTGAAATCACATCCATTTAATTTACCCAATCACGAACAAGCAACATTCAAGCGACAATACACTCCACTGCGTCCATGACGGACGTGAAGACCTGGATGCCGCTGCGCTCCGCTGTCTCTCGCAGATATGCGCGCGCTCTTACCAGGTCCTTGAACTCCCGGCCCATGACTTGGTGGCCGTCCTCGACTGTGAATCCCTCCTCCATTGGCTCGATGACCAGCAGCAGCGCTCCATGAGACAGCATGAGCTCTACGGCTTCGGCCATGGCCACGATCGATCGCGTGTGCCGCGGAATCACAAACAGAATCAACTGCAACGAGCACGAACGCGTCAGATACTTGGCAATCAGATCAGATCACATGCAGACAAAGCGCTTACCTCAGCGAGTTCCTTCTCAGTCTCAATGTCCTTGTACCGGTCGGCAACTACAGGAGATCGGCCCTTCCACTGCTCAAAGGACAAATAGTCGGACTGTGGCATGGAGAACGCGATGCCGGCTTCTCGGAGCAGCAGCAGCTCTTCGTGCTCATGCAGATAGCTTCCGGCCAGATCTCCTCCAAGGAACATTGAGCCACTGGACTTGAATCCACCAGGACATACGACCAAACGATTGGCTTCGGGGGTTGATCCGCATCCGTCTAGATAGCTGCTGGTTACAGACGCGAGCGAGCTCAAGGACGAGGAACGGAGCATGGTCCTGTTGGATGCACACTGGCGTGACCATCCACTGAGCACGATCGAAGAACGCTTGCGAAGCCGAGGCACGTGCGGTGCTTGCTTGGGCGGGTCGCTGTTCGTGATCAAATTGACGATTGTCTCCAAAGCCGATGAGATGTCTGGACACAGATGAACATCAGCTGTCTGCTGTCGCTCTCGGTCCATGGCCAGAGTCCGCAAGCGCTCTCTGGCCAGGTTCAGCTCCTCCAGCTCCATCGACGTCAGCACTTCGCCTTCGATGGTGGCGCCTTGTTCAATGTCCTCAATGACAAGAACGACGCAATGGCCGCTGCAGATGTGCTCCACGGCCTCATTGATGGAGACTACAGCCCGCGTGAGGTTGTCGATGAAGATGAACATGATCCTGGCCGTGTTTTTGGCGCGTCGTTCGATCTCGATGAGCTCCTCGTACCATTCGTCCACTTGCGGATTGAAATACGAAATGTGCGCGGCTGTCAGCAGCGGCACAGCGACATCGTGTCTCCAGGTCGTGGGGTTGCACGAGCCACCCAGGAAGACGTCGATCTCTGCTTCAGACGGCATGGCTTGCGCTGCTCCGTTCGAGAATTGTGATCCGCTGACTGGAGGAGGAGCTCTTCTCCGACTGGAGCTGGATTTTCTGGGCGGAAAAATCCAGTCCACGGTCAGCTGACGATCAGACACACATGCATTGGCCGTAATCAGATTGCGGAGTGATGGTCAAGTATAATGACTGGGCGTTCTGACATGCAGCAAGGTACAGCAACATAAGCCCATGGAGAGGCTGACAGCTTTAGATGCACTCCTGACTGCTGGAACGTCAAGTGGCTCGTGCTTGTGAGCAAATCGTCCGAGAGGGACTGAATCCTTGGCACGTTCAATTTGACTACGCAAACAAACGAATCGTCCGCTGCAAAGGCTATTGAGTTTTCGTAACGATATTCAATCTGACTGGTCCAGGATGGCAGCGCTGCCGTACTATTAGCGTAATTGGACATGCTGCACCAATGGGAGATGATAAATTATCTCAGTGCATGGAACGGCATCGAGAACAAGCTTACATGCGCACAAGATTGCCTCATCGCTGCCTCTCCATCGGCAATTCATTCTGCCAGATTGATGACCATTGAAGCGACTGTGGCAGTGATTTGCTGCGCAACTAGCTGTTGGTGGTGTGTTCTGGCCTATTCGCACCTCAAGACCAGTACGCCTCATTCGAGCTCCAATTCCAACGCCGCCCTTGATACGATAGCAGAGCGACGTGTTCATGCTGATCCGAATCAAAAAGTCAAAGCCACGGACTCTGGAAACAGCGCGATCTGTTGGATCTGACGGTATTCTAGCTCAGGCTTCGAAGGATGCGAGAACATACACGCGCATGTTAAAAAGGAGAACGTCACGGAAATTGTGGTAGCAATAGGCGATTCGATCTGAAGACTCAAAATATCTCGAAGGCTAAGGCACAAGCGGCACTTACATGGAATCAACGGTCACCTTAGTAAAAGCAGAAAGGAGGTTCGATGACAATATGAACGCGTTTGCTGACAGCGACGGACAAATCGTTCCACCCAATTTTCATTTGCAAAGCGAAATGTCAGTCGATGGCTCAAAGTCCACTGAGCCGCCGTACATTCTCGATGGTGCGTAGACCTCAGTTTTGGATCACGCCGTGTTTCAATATTTGACGACTTTCGTTGGTTCAGCGTGCAAAGAGGCTGACTACTAGTAGGTGGGACGGCAATTCGAAGTGTGTACACAAATCAGAGCCTCTCTTCCAAAAGAATCGCTGCTGATCAAGATGATTTTGAATGGATGGCCCACAGAAACTCATCCAGATTTCCATCGCAGCAGCAGATTTCAGTTCCCAATTCGCTATCGGGTGCTCAAGTTCTCAGAACCAACTCCAATTCGAAACCAAGATGACTACGCAGAAGCATTTTGTGGTGGCTCTATGCCTCTGTGTGCTGTTAGCCACACTCGCGTGGACTACGGAAGGTCACGGTCATCATCATTATCGCGTCAATAACAAGAAGCATTTTGATCACGGTCACGGGCGTCGTCTTGGAGACTATTACGGCAAGAACTATGATTACAGCTACCAAAAGTACGACGACTATAGCCATGGAGATTCCTACGATAGTGACGACAGCTCTGATAGCTCTATAGCTGCGATGACGGCTATAAAAGCAGTTATGGCTATGGCTACTCGCCGTCGTACGGCTTCGGCTTCGCACCAGGCTACTACTACCCGTCGTACAGCTCGTATGGCAATGGCAATTCGTACTCTGGCTACGGCTACGGTTCGTCCTACAACAATGGCTACGAAGCTCTGGAGACCAATGCCGAGGCCGCATTGAGTTCGTCCAGTGCATCTCCGACAGCTGAAAAGTCTGCTGAGGATGCGATCAAGACCGTACCGACGCCCACGGAGGCAGTGACGATCAAAATCACTCCTGCGTCCAAGTAGTCTCCGTGTGGTTTGCAGCATGTCGATTCGTGAGTCCATCGTAGTAAACAAGCCTCTGAATGGAAAATGCCGTGTGTTTGATATTGAGCTTTGCGTAAATAGTGGATCTTTCGTAGCAGATCATGCATTGAGCAGTCGCGACTCTTGATATCAAAACCCAAGGATCAAGCGACAGAGAGAGAGAGATGAAGATCTTGACGCTGGGCTGGATGATGATGGCTCTCATGATAAATGCTGCCTCGTCGTATGATCCTGAAGCAGAGGAAGGCCGCATTGCAAAGAAGAGTCCCAGTCCCCCCATTGCTGACGTGATTGAGCAAATCAAGGCTTGCATGGAAGCGCACAAGGCTGTCACGACCCGAATGGAGAGCCAATTCGGTTGGCCCTTTGATCTATCCATATTCTTTCCCGAACCAAAGGGATCATTTCAGCGAACGAAAGCGGCGACGACGACCACCAATAACGATTATTGAAGAGCTTCACGCGCATTCAAGATTGTCTATTTGGCGGTTGGTGCACATAGCGAACACAGGAAGTCTAATTCAATGCACTCAACTGTTGATAAGCCGTGTTCTTCTTGGCATTTGCTGTATCAATACGGATGGGAGACTCCTTTCAATGGTCTGAAAGATCCGTCCCCAGCAACCGGACTGAAGATCTGCGTTCGTGGCTATGCTTTTGCGTCTCGATGCTGCGGCTTTGGCTGACGTCGTGACGCTCCACTCAGACAGGAACCGACTGATGCGCTCAACACCTTTGGGAACGCAGCATTCGTGATCTGATGCGTGTCCCTCTCCCCAAATCTGGATGCCACACGACAATTCCTGGAGCACAGACACGTCACAGTGCCAGGCGAAGACGCATTTTCCCAGCCATGCTTCACGAGAGCGATTCCATTCGAAGAAGAATAGCTCCTGGTTGGTTTGCTGGTAGCGAATACAGCCAAAGGGTCAGATTGATTCAATAGATTGTATGAGCTGTTTAAGCTCTGTCTATAGATCGTCGTCGTCTTCTGGTACCAATCTGCTATCTTGTTCTCGTGGCTGCAAAAGAGTCCACGCCGATTCCTTCCACGCGCTCTGGGCATTGGCCAGAGCTCTAGCCACAGCACTCGCAATCTCCTTTTCCTTGCTTGGTTCCTCTTTTGCGCTTGGCCGTTGGCTCTGCATTTCGTCAATGCGCCGCAGAACTCGCACGGGGCAGCCGTCGTCAGGAGACAGAACAGTAACCATCGTATACGTCCGCTGTGCCTCGGCCGCATCTTTTGCCTTGAGTCCGTGCGCTACAAGTCGATCCCAGTCCCAATCGCTGTTCATTTTCCCATCTAATCGCTTTCTTTCAAAGGCTTCTTCCTAACTGAATAATCCAGATCTGGGACTAAATGCTGAGGGTTGATGCAGATTGGAGCCATCGCAGAGTCCTTCATGACTATGATCGAGCAGACGTTGTTGTTGGAGCTCAAGGAGCCTCTGCGACTCTCTTTCCAAAACAAGACGCAGTAGAGTGTCTTGTTCGTCTTGGCTCTTCTTTCATCGCAAAAAAGCCGGCTGAAGAAAGCAATAAAGACTAGGTTTCGGTTCGTGCCCTCATGACCATGCTACGATCTATTATAGCGGATGCGAGTCTATGGAAGAGTTCGATCCGTCTCCATTGACATAACGCCCAGGAAGCCATTGCGACGCAGAGTATTAAGACAGCACACAATGCTGGGGCAGCTCACTGCTAGTCTGACAGCCTTGAACTGCAGTCAGGTTCACTGTCCAATTGCACATACACCAATCATGACTTCTCTCTGCGTGTCCTGCTGGATTGGATCAAGGATAATGCTCAGAGCACTCGCTGGAGATGCGTACGTGAGACCAAGAAGTCGGATAAGAGATCTGATCACGTAGAATCCATCCATTTCCAGTTCACTTTCCTGACTACTCAATCAAAACGCACTCAGCGCAGCACTGGCTGGCCGACAGAGGATCCGTTGCCTGTGGTGGGGAGGCCCGAGTCGAAGAAGCCGTAGCCCTTGGCGGGGCTCAGCTGCTTGCTGCCGTTCTTGAGATTCGGGAAGCGGATCTCTTCCTCTTGCAGAAGCAGGTCCTGCACACGCAGCAGATACGCCTCGAGGTTCTTAAGGTACCGCGACGTCTGTCGGTGCTTGGAGCTGGCGCAGAACTGGATGCCCTCGTCCTTGATGATGTAGCCGATACCAAAGCCATCGGGCACGACGGGACCGAAGCCAAAGAGCCGCAGACTCGGGTTCCCGCAATTGCTGGTCGAGAGGATCGTGTGATTGAGCGTCTTCCAGCCGTCGTCCGCGAAGATCGAGGGCAGCGGAGACGACTCGCCGGCCTCGCGCTGCTCGATCTGCCACATGCACTCGAGAGCGAACAAGTGGCGCTCCACGCCCTTGCCAGACGCGCAGTTGCGCACCATGTTGACCTGCGCCACGATGGCCTTCTGCAGCGCTTCGATCTTGTCCATCGGGCTCTTGGTCGAGAAGAACGTGTGCACGAACTCGAGCGCCTCCTTGGTCATGGACCGCGCGGCTTCCGTGCGACCGTGAAGGAACCGCTTGGTGAGCACAGGCTCGTACACATTGGGCGCCTGGCCGTACTGGAAGTAGTACGCAGCCACGAACGCCATCTGCACGAACGCGTCCGGCGACATGTTGTGCTGCGTGATGAACAGCTTGCCAAAGGATGTGAACTCGAGCACGTCGATCTCGTTCTGCAGGATCAGATCGCTGAGTTTGGCTTCAGCGAACTTGATGCCCTCGAGCACGTCGGCATCCAGCGTCCACTGCACCTTTTGCGGCGTAACGCGTGGCTTCCCAGCGTCCGTGCTGTGCTGCGGCGCGCGGTACGAGGCCTCAAGGAACGAGTAGCTGCCGCCGCGGATGGTCTGCGCGAAGCGGATGATCGTGTCTGTGAACACGTCCGAGACGAAGCGCAGCACCGTGTGGCCGTCCACGAACGAGTGCTCGAAGTTGCAGCCGGCCACGCCGTTCTCGCACACAATCAGCTGCAGCTTGTCGTACCAGCGGTTCATGCACGTACCGGTCTGCACGCCGTTCACGATGTCGTACGTGCCGTGCAGCGCAGTGGCAGCAAACGCCGCGGCGTCCGGCGGCGACGTGTTGTCCAGACACACGAAGAAGAGCGCGCGGTCGAGAATGCTCAGCATCTCGGCGTTCTTCTCCACGAGCCGAGCGCGCAGCTTGGCCCACGTGGCGCGGTGCTCGGTCGTGAGCACGCCCACAGCGCTCACAGCGGCGTCCACGTCGCTGGTCTGCAGTGCGTTCTCCTTGATGGCCTTGAGGTTGGTCACAAGCTCGCGCTCGGTGATGGCGGTCACGCCGTCCTCCCAGATCACGTCGAACCAGTAGAACTGGTTGCGGCACGCCACCACGATGTGCTTGGATAGCGGGTCCACGAACGGCTCGTCGCGGTCCGGCGTCGGCATGCGCGCGCAGCCGAACAGCCGCTTGTACTGGTTCATGCACAGCGCCAGGTCGCGGCGCCACATGTCCGGCTCGAGCACACCCTTTCGCAACGCGTTGATGAACTTGAGCGAGCCGAGCACGAGCGACGCAGCGCGTGAGATCTGGTTGTTGCGCGACGGCGTCGGGTCGTCCTCGAGCACGAAGAACGGGTTGACATTGAGCACGACAGACGAGCGGCCGTTCAGATACGCGTCGTACCAGAACTCCTCAATGAACGAGTTCTGGTGTTCGTCGTACGCGATGAGCTTCTGCTGCAGCCGCGGGCCGTCGGTATCCAGGAACGCCTGCACCTTGGCCTTGGACTGCGCGAACTGCTCGGGCGTCTGCAGCGCCTCGATGTACTGCAGATAGCGCTCGCACGTGCCTTCGAGCGGCGGGATCGGCAGCTTGGGCAGCGACTTCTGGTGGCGGAACGTCACGCTCGCGGCGTCAGATGACTCGACAAGCGCCATGGCGGAGCGTCTCTCTTGCGGCGGGGGCGGCAGATCGCGGAATGAGCCATGCTCCTTATGAAGCGGCGGCTTGCGTTTCACCCAACCGACATTGCGTTTCTACTGCTTTGAGTTAGCCAACCAGCGAGCATTGGGTAATTTAGCAAATATGAGGAAATTCCAATGACTTGAGGTTTGTATGCCGAGGGGTGGAAATGCCTGAAGATGGTTGACTTGAAGTTGGAAATCGAATGGCCCGATCCTGGACGCGTACCCATCCGTTTCTCGTCTTTTAACTCTCGGGAGCTGCAACAATGCGCTTCAGTTGAAATGGACGACAGATGGATGAACGAAGCAATCGCCTGACTTGATAACTCTAATCACCTGAGCTGTCATTTGGGCTGACAATCAGTCCTTTTTTCATGTATTGCACACTAATGTTGGCAGAATTCTATTTTATGTATGCCACACCAATGTTGGCGTGTTGATCTTCTCAGAATGCCCATCACACATTAGAATTCAACCTAAGGATTGCTACTGTTGCTGCGTGGTTCGCGTTGCACTGTACGGTTCCTCTCCTCCGAAGGAAGAGCGTCTGTGCAGGCGGCGTGCACACCCAAATCGTGAGGATTAGGAATACTTTGCGGGAGATCTCGCGCTCGTCGGAAGTTTAAAGCAGTCTTTGTCCATTCAGTCAAGATTGGTAGCACATGTATCTACTGTAAGTACAGCTTGTTGGTGCTGTTTTAGGGGTTTCTGCCGGTGGACAAGCACGAGACGCCAATCCTTTTCAGTCAAGCTGGCCGGATTCCGTGTCGTATCATCAGCTATTGAGCCCAAAAACTAAGTCCACATCACGACGAAGCTGATTTAACTGTAGCTACAAATACAGTCTCAAGGGAGAATGCCTGGTGGCATTAACTTTTATTCCTTCCAAACGCACTCGCACAACATACACTCTCACGCCTCAGGCATCAACCGGTCCACGTCCTCCGGCTGGATTCCGGACGTGCGCATTTTCTGCCGTTCGATAGCTCTCGCAGCCAGCAGCTCCATTGTGCTGCGCTCACGAGCCATTTGGGACTGAATGCTCGCGGTCTCGAATTCCATTTGGATCTTGCGAAGCTCGATCTGGTGCTTAAGTCGCTGCTGGTCGATACGTTCTTGGATCTCTGCGCGTTGCAAAGCGATGAGATCGCCACCCGCTGTGGATACAATAGCAGCATTAACAGCAGAGCATTCGTCTGTTGTAATTGGTGCAGGAGCACTGGGCTTTGGAGTATCGTCCTTTGCATCAGTCTTTATAGACTCATTGGCTTCAGCTTCCGATCGTGAAGTGATAAGCCGCGGTCTTCCACGTCTGGGCTGAATCGGTTGACCGGTGTTCGGCTCAAACATCACGCGAGCGAGCTCCTCAAAGTACGCGCATCGCCGCGAGATCTTGTTCCTGATCCCCTCATCACAGTCCTTGAGCGAGTACACGCCATGAAATCCCTTCTGAGCCAGTAGCTTTCTGATCACCGCCATATTCTTCTCCAACGCCCATATCTTGGCCCGCACATCCGCTTCCTTTCGGTACGTGATGCCCTGGGCATCCATGAGCTGCAGGATCTCGTTGCACAAAATCGTTTTGGCAACACGTCCACGGCTCCAGCGAGCATAGTTGTCGCCTTCCTTGATCCAATCCAGCAACACACGCAGAGAGGACTTGCCGACCGTGCGGTCCGAGCTCCATGGGATTGCCTTAGCCATTCGCGCTTGATTGAATACTGAAGTGGGTGGGAATTAATGGCTTTCGATGCGGCAGTTGACCCACAGTCCCAGGAACCTTCTAGTTCGAAAAGTTAAGGATGCTGCATGGCTAAACGAAGGCATACTACGTAGTATAACACAGCACAGTTGTGGATCTGGAGCAGACTTTACCTCGATTTGGCTCCAATACGAAATCAAAGAGCATCGTAGACAAGAATGGTCTCTTTTGGTGCAAGGCAGCGTTGATACTGTACGGTGGATGCCGTCGCTTCTTCTCCTGCGACGTTGTGTTGACAACCAGTCACGACAGACATTTGCTTGTCCAGCAACATGAACGTTGTATTGGATTTCAGTTTATTTCTACAGAGTGGCTTCCTTTCTCTTGGAAGAAAAGATTGTAAAGACTGGTGACGATCACAGCGATATCACAAGGCCATACCAACGAGGCACTACGAGTCTTCGGTCAATCCGGACGCTCCTTAGACCGTGCGGCTGGCGCGAATCGAGCGCTGCTGGTTGGTGACAACCGAGTGAGCCATTGACGGGTGGCCAGCGTTGATGCGAGCTTGGAATGCAGTCTGGTTGTACAGGCCCTTGTTCAGCATGTGGTTCACGAAGAACTTGATGAGGTCGAGGGGGAAGTGCCAGATAATAGCCCACAGCCAAGCAATCAGCGTGTAAGCACCACCGCAACCAATGACAGCAACACGGTCC
>JAADVW010000258.1:0-43094 GCA_023335875.1 Elongisporangium prolatum
AACTGTGCAAGCAAAGTAAGCCGACGCCAGAGTACGAGGTGTCCATCGCTGCCCGCGAGTTCAACTGCGAGGTCCTGCTGCTCCCAGTCGGCCACCCCGAGCTTAACCCGATTGAGCTGGTCCGGGGGCACGTAAAGCGGTACGTCGCCAAGCACAACTCCAACTTCTCGCTGGCAGAGGTCGAGCAGCTTTCTCACAAGGCACTCGATGCGTTTGACGAGGCCGCATGGCAGAACTACGTCGACCATTGTGTGAAAGTAGAGGACGAGTACCTCGCTGTAGCCGACGAATTGTGCACCTCGATTTGGATGAGTAAATATCGTCGACCATAACGTTTGATCTAGTGATTCGATTGAAATGTTGTGACTTGCTGCCGAACAAGAAGATTCATTGCCTCATTGCCAGCCTATCGAAATTCAATTTTTTTGAATAGTTTACCAAAATTACGAGGTAACTTATTAACCGAAATAGACTTTAATATATTCTGGATTTTGAAGCGGCAGATCGGCGGTCCACTTTAGTGCCCGTCTAATTTAGCACGACTAACGGCTTTTTGTGGTTTATGAGTGACACCGCATATAACTTATATGGGCAAAACTGATGCTCTTATACTGTACAGCGGGTTAGAAAAGTCTGAACCCCCGTGATTTTTCGACCGTGCGCGGTCAATTTTTAGAGTTTGTTTTGTCGGATACAGTACTTCTTCTCTGTGCATTCAGTCCACAGCGCCAGCAGTCTCAGTTCCAAGCCTTTTCTCAGCCACAGATATTTTACAAAACAGGGTGGTAATAAAAGTTTGCACCCCCTCCAAACATACTAGGTTTTGTAAAGAGCAACTTCAACAGTAATGACAAGTCAAATGGCTTAATACTATATAGGTCCTCCTTTAGCAGCAGCAACCGCCTCCAGATGCTCTGGCATGGAGAAAATACACTTCTGAACGGTTGAGGCAGGAATATTGTACCAGGTATCAGCTAGTTTAACGCGTAGGTTGTCCAGGTCGGCTGCTGGGATCTTGTGTAGCTCTGTCTTCATGATGGCCCACAAGCATTCAATCGGATTCAAATCTGGACTCTGGGAAGGGTGTCCCATATCCATGAGACCAAAATCCCTCACACAGGCAGCGGTGGCTTCAGCTCTGTGAGCTGGAGCGCCATCTTGGACAAAAAGTGTGGGTGTGGGCAGCTTGAAAATTTCGCGGGTCAGGGGAATCTCGTCTGCCAAGATCTGGCGGTAGTAGGCGCCGTTCACCGATGCCTCGCAGAAATGCATGGTGCCCACCCCGTTGTGTGAGATTGTACTCCACACCGTTAGGCTCTGTCGACTTGACTTGAAGGTGGGCACCGCGCATTTCTCATGGAAGGCTTCGTGTGCACGGCGCCAGACTGAAACCCTCCCGGTCGTTCCGTGAAGCTCCACAGAAGCCTCATCAGAAAAGAGCACGTCCTTCCAGTCTTCTGCGTCCATGTGCCGAAGCTTCTTGGCGTACACCATGCGTTTGCGCTGGTGTTCGGCAGACAGGAAAGGCTTCTCCTCGCCGAGCGACCATGCAGACCGCTTGTGTGGATGCGCGACCGAATGATTTGGACGGACACCGCGTGACACGTCTCTGCTGTAACAGCAGCGACAATTGCGGACGCTCCCACAAAACGGTCCGATTCGGCCACCCGAACGATCTTGCAATCCATCCGGGCGTCCGTGACACGCGTGTGGCCTGGTCGGGAGGCAGGAAGGCAGTGGCCGCGCCCCTTGAAGCGCCTGATGGTGGACTAGACGCTGGAGACTGGCATCATCAGCTCTTGGCTGATTCTCTTCCTCCCTGGCCGGCTTGCCATTTCGCGGTGCAACGGCGGCGCAACTTTAATGGATACTCCTTCCTTCTGTCAAACAGAGCGTCCATACGGTTAGTGCAGTTATCTAAACAAGGACCAGCGCGGCGGCTTACCCCATTGATCTCACAGCAAAAGCAAAAGTGACTCGGAAGAACATCAAAATTGCTCTATACAAACCTAGTATGTTTGGATGGGTGCAAATTTTTATTACCACCCTGTTTTGTAAAATATCTGTGGCTGGGAAATGGCTTGGAACTGAGACTGCTGGCGCTGTGGACTGAATGCACACAGAAGAAGTACTGTATCCGACAAAACAAACTGTACGGAAATTGACTAAAAATTGACCGCGCACGGTCGAAAAATCATATTTTTGGACGGGGGGTTCAGACTTTTCTGACTCGCTGTACTGAGTATGATATTGTGGGTTCTACTCAAATTTTCCAATTTTGGGCGATTGAATCAATCACCCAACAATCGCCCACTTTTGATACGGCATACAATTTACGCGTATGAAGAGGTTTTCCCTTCAGCGCGCTATTCTGCAATCATGGAGGAGAGCGCAGACGCCGCAGTGACCAAAGCTGGCCTCGTCCGTTACGCCTGATCCAGTATGGTTCATCCAGTTCACTGCGTTACGGTACAATTGTTCGAGAGCGCTGATTTTGGTGATCACGTCCTTGGGGGTTCGTGCAGTAGGAATGCCTGCATCCGCGATAAAGCGAACAATCTCTGCAGCGATGGAGGTTTTTGTATTGCCGTTTTGACCATCGCCTCCATGATACCTTGCATAATTCGTGCTCGTCGTCATCCAATCAATGAGACAGCTAAGGGAGCTGATAGCGCGGTTATCTTTACTGCGTTACCAAGGGAGCGACACACGCGAGTTGCCGCAGGAACTGCTTTTCAAATCGTGCGCTGCAGCTTGAAAGTCTTTAGATCTTGTGGCTGCATTGGTTGTGACAGTAAAGTGCTCTATCGCTTGATGCTCGCAGGCATCGTAGTTACACATCGCGCTGGCGTTACGTTGCTCGGTGCAGCGAGCAAAGCCAAAGCGTTGACTCCGCTTCAGGCTCGTGCGACGACGCTTGCTCACGGGTAAATGGTAAATGGTAAATGGTAATGCCTGAAATTATTCAATTTGTCCAATGGGACGCCTCTATCTTATTTAGGCGGTTCTTTGGTGTTTGCTAACCTGCCCAGGTTAGGCAAATTCCAGCGGAATTCACAATAGGGGGACCCAATCCTGGCAGCAAGTGCGTGTTATTTTGTGCTGCTGTGGGATTTTTTTCCTGCGCTCTGATTGGCTAAAAAAACTAACACAAAGCAAAAGCGGTGCTGGTCGAGCTCGCAGCAGCAAGATTTGTTTTTTCTTTCCGTTCAAACAGAAACCACGCAGCGACCTAGTACACATGGAGAGAGCCGCCGCTCGCATGGAGCGTGAGAGCGATGCTCTTCTGCCTGGGACTGTCGGCCACGTTGAGGTAAGTGATTAGTTAAGCGCCTATACAGTGACACTATGCATAGCTGCTCTGTGCTGCCCAGAGCGCTGTGGGATGCTGCAGCTACCGGTTGTGCAAGAAAGTGGTCAAAGCAAGTGGGGAGGATGCTGCGCTTCGTAAGTGCTCCAATGGAGAATGCCGCGAGCAAGTTCACGGCAAGTGTCTAGCCGCTATCCTGCAGGACATTGAGGCATGCGCAAGTCTGGATCGGACGCAGACCGTGTGTGGCAAACGCTGTTCTAACTCCATGGTCAAGAGCTAGAAGCGAGTTGCTGAGCCGACCCCAGCAAGAGGCGTGTTGCTCGGCACTCGGACAGGATGACAGTGCAAACCGCATGCTTGAACTTGTTTGGGAAGCAAACTGCAGGGCAGCCACGACGTGGACAAGAGGTTGAACCGATGCGGATCAATTAAGGGCAATCCCGTCAATGAGTGATTTTGCGCGGTTTGTGCCTGTAAGAATGCATATCTCGATAGAATCAATTGCGGTTGTACGAATGTTGTCTGTCTGCTCGCAAAAGGGTCGTTTAGGGTTTAGAATTCTATCCGCGACTGGTGCACATGCAACGTAACAGCAACATGAGCAACATTAACGCAACTGATGTGTCTGTTTGGCTGGTTTGCTGGTTGGACTCTGGATCAAGATCTAGAGAATTACGTTAGTGCAATTTCAATTTGAAACGAATTCACAAGATAGTGATTGACTGGATCATTTGACACGGATGAGTATGGCCACGAGCTTTCTTCAGCAGCTGCTGCGTGCCCATGTCAGCATGAAAGCGCTTTATCCTTGTCCTTTCGACTGATCTTGTTGCACTTTTAACGATTGGAAGGAGACAGTATAGAGTCGATACATATGCTGACTTATATATGAGTCCAAGGGAAACATAACGGTCTTTAGCGCCATTTTGCGTTATTAAGAAAAACGCTCCAAAGAAGCTGCCTCAGATAAGTATGATACTCACAACTTGTGGCGGTTGACGATTTTCATGTTTTGTATTAAACACGAAAACATTACGAAAGAAACATGAGCAAGATCGTCATAGAGGAAACGGAAGGGAACGCAGCGCAGGAAGCGCAGGAAGCACAGGAAGCGCAGGAGATTGACGAAAGTGCATTGGATTCCGACGACCCCCTTTTTGAGTATATCTCGAGCTGGAGCTCGAGCGACGTCGATCAAGAAGAAGACGACAGCTAGTCATGGGAGCCGACGCTTGGCGACGCTGAAGTACACTCTCGCGTCGTTCAGCTGGCGGAGATGCACTGCTGCTCCAAGAAATGTCTGTCTGGCAAGGAATCTCCAACTCAAGAAATTGGTGTTCTCGCTGAACGAAATGACCAAGGAAGCCCAGCGAACTAGTATGCTGACTGCGCTCGGCATTAGTGCAAGTCACGTTGGGACCAAGCGCCAACGTGGGCAAAATGTACGGCAGCTATGTGTACTTCATTCCGTTCTGTGGAGAAGTTTGCAAGGAGGCTTTCCAGATGTGCTTTCAAGTTTCGAATGATACTGTGATGCGTGCAAGAAACCAGATCAAGCAAGGCCTTGGTTACGTCGTCGCTCGTAAGAACACTGGAAACGCGAATGCCGCAAAATTGATGAATCTGCTGGTTGAGCTGGTTTGCCCTGCGGCTTGGATATTTCTGCACTGTCCGCTACCGCCACCAGAAGACAGAGAACGGCGATTTGACACGCTATGTCACCAAGCTGCTTGTCATGTTTTTGCCTGCGCACTTCACATGGCAGCGGTTGCTCAAGGAGTACGAGAACTACGTCGCCTCAACTACGCCGGCTGACAGTGTGAGCACGATACCGACGAACGCTGAGTCAAAGCCCAAATTCTGATTATTTGGATTTAATGCTGATTTTGTCTTTAAAACTGATTTTGTTTTGAATGACTTTTATAGATGTTTAAAACATATAAAATCAAAACGGTGTAGTATTCAATCCATTCAACCTTAAATTTGGAAAGGAAGCAATTTTTTCTGACGATTTAATCCCCATAGCTCTGAAGTATCCATATAGTGGACAAAAATTCGAAAAATGCAACAAAAAATGTTAGGCGACTCGGCAGAACGCTTGTGATTTTTGCTCCACAAAGTATTTCTGACTGCTGAAAACGTCAGTTTGTAGAGGAAACATAGGGCTACAGGATGGCGGCCTTAACTCCGCTTTTTTTCCAATGGCGCTTAAGACCGTTTGTGTTTCCCTTGGACTCATATATCCAAATAAACCTTCGGAGCTCAAAGCGTCATCCCCAAGTGTTCCAGCGTGGGCATAAGACAGTCTCCATGTCACCTGCTGATTAATCAACAACCAAAATATCTCAGAAACCCGTTCAGGAAATAGTCATTGGCGTTCAGTGGTAGAGCATGACGAGCGTGCACGCCTCGCAGTCGGCAGCGGCGGTGTCGAATACGTCGCCGCACTATTACTTCGTGCCCTGCGAGCCACCACCAGCGATCGCAGTAGCCGTTCTGATCTACCAGCGATTATTCTCGCCAGCGCTCAGTGCTCGCTACCGCCGCTTCGTCAGCCGCAGTCAGCGGTGGTTTGTGCATCTGTACATGGTCGTGTTACCGCTGCGAGCGCTTGTGGTGTTCGTGGATGCCCCACTCGGGCGTAAGCTGGCGCCCATGGCTTTCATCATCCAACTCCCGCTGGTCCTGGTGTCCCTGCTGTCTTTTAGTCTCGAGTTCGCGCGTTTGCTGGCGTGTACGCTGGACTTCTGGCTGCACTCACTGACCATCGGCGTCTGGGTCGTGTATCTCGCTATCAGCTTCAGCGACTCGCGCATGCTCATCTGCCTGGCTGTTGGGTGGACTGCGTCAACGCTGTACTGGTTGAGGCCTATTTCCACGCTGGAATCCCAAGTGTTTCGATCTCGATTATCGCGGCCTCCGTGCTCCTGGCGCTCATGGCTTCTGTGTCACTCGATCTGATTCCAGATGTACATTACGAAGCGCGCAATACGCCTCGACACTCGACTGTGAGCATCAAAGACTTAATGCTCAACGCCATGGGTACGACCTTCATGCTGCTCGCGCGCATTATCTACCGAAAGCATGTAGCACTCAAGCAGGAGCGCAGCTGCACCACCCCAGGACTGCAAATCACTGTCGTACCGGTGTCGGCTAAAACTCCAGCGTCAGATTGGGACGCTCCGAAGCGCAGACCCCGTAGAGAAATGTGTACAAGCGGAGGCCGTGTCGACTGTAATGCAGCCGCGAATGAGTTGTGCTTCGTCAAATTCCAGACCGCGATTGATCCTCAGAATGTGTTGGTCGCTGTAATAGCCCGAAGAACCATGACTATGAAGCGTTGGCATGCGCATTTGTTGCACTCGATCGGCTTGGCGAGTCTCGTGCTATCCGCATTGTCGTTCATTGCGCATATGCCGCACTGCGTCTGCATTGGAGCGCTGGTAACAACGTTGGCGTTCGTGGGCTGGTTCATTTGTTGTCTGCATCGCAAATTGCTTTACCTGCTCCTCACGTCGTTCGACTTTGTGTTCCTCTACCTGCAGCTTGTGGCCGCACACGTGTGCATTTGTGAGCTAATCAATTGGGAATGGACGCGATGCTGCGCCGTCGTGGCAGGTCATCTATGGATGCTCTGGGCGCTGACCTTGGACGCGCTCACGCCTGTACTGCGCCGCCGCTTGAGACTTCAAATGCGTTTGGCAATTACTATCGTGTCCATCTGCGCATTTGCCAAAGCGCTCCTGTCGATCGAGCTGTTGTATTGGACGCACTGGCGGATCCAGGACAGTGAGTTGGTTGATCTCCGCGTCGGGAAGCGAAGGCTCCAATTCCATATCCAGTCGTTCTTGCTCAGTCGGTTCCTCACGATTCTGGTCTGGTGCAGTCGTCTGCTTTGGCGAATGTGCACGCGTCGCGATGCGAATGAACTCGTGTTGCTGCTGGGCCGTGTGGAATACAACTACCGTGCTTGGAGGACACAAAGCAGGAACTGGACTCTGTTGACGGCTATTGAGGATGTTCCCCCGGTAGAGCCAAATCAATTCGCCCTTACTAGATAATTTAAACGGATACGAGCTTGCAAGCAAATCCCGCACATTTTTATTCGATGGTTAGCTCAGACATGCACTTACTTGGCGTAGATGACGGTGTCTCGCTTCGATTTCGCGATCACATTGCCCTTCTCGTCACGAACACCATAGGCAGCCTTGGCCGACGGGTGGTTTGCGAGCTCCGGAGGCACAGGCATGTTAGTGGACAAAAGATACTGCTTGAGGTCGTACATGATCTCTTCGTCATCGTCTGTGAGCAGCGAGATGGCCACACCATCCTTACCAGCACGACCCGTACGACCAATACGATGGCAATAGTTTTGGATCTTGGACGGCAGATCGTAGTTGATCACGTGCGTGACGTCCGGAATATCGAGACCACGACCAGCGACATCCGTAGCCACCAGCACGTCGCAAAAGCCCTCGCGGAAGCCCTGCAGACTCTCCTCTCGCTGGTCCTGGGACTTGCCGCCGTGCAGGATCGTACAGCGGAAGCCCTCATTCGAGACGGTCTTGGCCACCACATCGCACTCCTTCTTGATGTTGACAAACACGATGACCTTCTGCCCGTCAACCGACTTCTCTTTGCGCGACTTGGGCTGACTGCTCAGAATCGTACTCAGCAGCTCAAGGAGCTTCGCCTTCTTCTTGCCGGCGCGCAGGAACATCACGCGCTGGTCGATACGCTTGTTCTTGCCCGAGTCTTCATCACCGATCTTGACAATCGCAGGGTGACGCAGGAACGTTTTGGCCAAGCGTTCGACCTCCGGTGGCATCGTGGCACTGAACATGGTCGTGACTCGGAACCGGTGGTCCTTTCCAGCCACTGCCAGCGATATCTGCTGCTCCATTTCCTCCTCGTTCTCAGACTTGAGCAGTGAGCCCATGTTCTCCAGCACAGCGACGACCTGCGGCTCGAAACCCATATCGATCATGCGATCGGCTTCATCCAGCACCACGTAATTGCACTGATTTAGCACGAGATAGTGGTTCTCGAGACAATCCATGAGACGGCCAGGTGTACCAATGATGATGTCCACGCCCTCGCGCAGCTTAAACGCCTGATCCTCAATACTCTGGCCACCAACCACAGACAGCGTCTTGATAGGATGCTGCTTATCAGGCAGCCCCACGCTCGTATACCTGCACAGCTTGATCGCTTCCTGTTCAATTTGGAGTGCCAGCTCTCGTGTCGGCGCCATGATCAACGCCAAAGGCCCGTGTTCACCGGTGCGACTGATCATCGTTGGAGGAAGATCGTACAAGTACGCGATCATGGGGATCATAAACGCTGCTGTCTTACCAGAACCGGTCTCAGCAATGCCAATGATATCACGCCGTTCAAAGCCGATCGGAATGGCCTGCATCTGGATCGGCGATGGCCGTTCAAAGCCCATCTCCGTGATAGCCTGCATCACAGCAGCCGGCAATGCACTGGCCTCTGCCCATTTCCGTAACGGGTTGGGCGCCTTGCCACCCTTGAGTGTGATGTCAAAGTCTTCGCGGAAGATGCGCCAGTCGCGTTCCCTCATGTCTGCCAGCGGCTTCTCCGACCAGTGCACACCCATGCTCTTGGCTTCACGCGAGGCCATGTCCTTCATGTGCTCACGCTCGCGGTCCTGCATGGATCGCATGGCGCGCTCACGGTCACGCTGTCGCGCATCCAGCTGCTCCTTGGTGAGTTCCGAGTTCTGCTCGTCCGCTGCCCGCAGTTCGATCTGCCGCTTCTCGCTCAGCTCGTTCAAGAACGAGTTCTGCTTACGTTGCTCGCGCATGTCGACGCCGGCGCGATAGCCTCTGCCATAGAGCAGGTTCACGTCCACGCGCTTGGCGTAGAGCGGATTGAGATCCGTGGACGTGTCTTCCGTGGCCTCCCAGTCAAACTGGAAGATCTTGGAGAACTTCTCGCTGGCCTTGACCACCTTCTTCTTCTTCACCTTCTTGCCCAAGTACTGGTCCTTGAGAGCCTGCAGCGCCTTGTCCTCGTTCGGATCTTCACGTTGCGAGCTTGCTCTTGACGCGCGCCCAGAGGGCTCGGACGGCGCATCGTGACTGCTACGTGGACCGTTAGAGCGAGATAGCCTGTTGTTGCTTGAAGACTGCGAGTGGCGATGGCTGTCGCGCTGCCGTTCGAGGAACTGGCGCCGGCCTTCTTCCGCCTCCTTGCGCAGCTTTTCCGTCTATTAACACAACAGCACGTTAGCCAGGTACAAGAGTTTACTACGGTGATAGCAGATGCACGCAACCTCCAGTCGCTTGTGCTCCAGACGCGCGAGAGCTTCCTGCTGTCGCTGTTCTTTCGTGCGGAAGTGCACCTTCCCGTCGGCCGCGTCGTCATCCTTGGGTTTGCTAGACAAAGAGACCGCACTGGTTCTTGAACCGATGGCTCTGACGGGTTTAGCAGGAGACGTTGTACTAGCGGTCGCCTTGGTTGCCGCTTCGTCTACTGCTTTACGCTCCGCGGCGCGCTTCTCAGCGCGTTCTTCGGCCAGGCGCGCGATCCGAGCGATTCTCTCCATTTCCTCTTTGTCCGCCGAGCGGGACCGCGATCTGGAACGGGAGCGGCCGCCGCCCCGACTGCTGTGTCGACGCTTCGCATGCGCGTCCGCCCGCCGGCCATCGGTTGAGCGCGAGCGCGACATCGAACGGCGGCGCTTGTGGTGCTGCATCTCGCTTATGCGTTGGATGGCAAATGCAACCAAGACCCCACCCCTCTTAGAAACGAGTACCGATGCTGAATCGGTACGATGGAATACCGGTATCCTGCTCCAGTAAATTAGAAGTCCTGCCTACTGAAACAAATCGCAATTTGGACTAGTATGTAGCATTGTGGGGCATGTGTTCAAAGCACAAAGCCCGGCACAATCACCAAATCCGGTTCAGCGTCTGTCTACACAATCACCAACGTCGATCCCAAGCGATAGCTGAAGGACATTCGCACAACATGGCATCAAATCATACTAACTAGTAGTACGTGTCAGTCATACGGGCATTTAACGCGCGCTTCATCGTAGATTTCAATGGTTCGCTTTGTTCCGAGGTAGGAAGGTGATAGATACCTCAACAAATCGAAGAGTCAGCCGAAAAACGAAGTGTGCATGTTACCTGCGTCTACGCGCCTCTATCGTTTCGCCTCTTTGAGCAAGAACTCGGCCCAAATGTCTGTAAAGTTCTTGCCTTCGACCTCAATCGGCTGAGCACCTTCAGGAGGAGTCACGATCGGAGCAACCAGACCGAGCACAGAAGAAAAGAGCCCACCACCGCCGTAGCCATCAGCTGGGCTTGAACCCAGCCCCACCCGACGCTTTTGCTCCTCTGAAAACCCCTGTAGTTGCCAGTCAATGGAGTGGATTTAGTGCTGGAGTATATGGCTCAGTACAAAATGGCTTAAAAACTCACCATCATCCTTGATATCAGTTGCAGAATCTCTCCTTTCTTGTCGCTTTCGCAGAATGAAACCTATAAAATACACGAGTTGGTCAGCTTGGACTCGTGTGGCACATTATCATATCGCTTTATGTGTCGTACCACCAGCTGAGCCGCCAAGCTCTTGTCAAGGACGTCTGACTCGGAGCTATACCGTGTCGCTGAATGTTCCAGAGCCTTTAGGCACCACAAAGGACGCTTAAATACGCCAAGCTAAGGTCTGTTTCACATATTCGGTGCCCACCTCTCGAAGTTGCTCGCACTCTTGCGTTTTCTTGTTCAATACAGCGATTACGCGTTTCATGTCTTCCTCCGGTACTGCGTTGGCATTCTTCTCTTGAGACTGTAGCTGCATCTTTCGAGATTGCTCCAGTGCAGCTTCCAATTCTACTACGTGAGCTTGCTAACGAAGCCACAATATTCAGTCACAATCATAGTGGAAGGCATAGATTACCATCCATGCGTACCTGCTGTTTCGACTCGGTTTGAAACTGATGCATAACGATTTCCAGATTCTCAAGATCGCGCTGAAATCGCTCCGCATCCTGAACTGCCACCTTGCAATCGGCCTCTGAGGCTGCGAGGCGCGATTCCAGCTCATAAATAGTCTGGTTGTCAGCTGAGAATGCATGCACTTCAGCGTTAGCCGCCAGATTCGCTTTATCCACTTCGAATTGAGCCTTGAGCTTCTCCATCTCGTCCAGTAGCTGCATGTATCCTTGCTCGTACTCCCCAGCTCGTGCGCGAATCTCGCGCTCGTCGTTCTGGAGCGACTCAAACGAAGCTTGACGATTCTCGGCCTCGTGAACTTGCAGTCGAAGCGCCTCAAGCTCTGTAAGCTGCGCGCGTCGAAGACTGTCTAAGTCATCAATCTGCAGAGACAGAGAAATAATATATGAGCTGCCCAAAAACACCAGCGATCAACACAAAGTGACTCGTACCTCAGCCTGTGCGGACTCGAGCTCTACTGCAAGGTGTTCCATGCTCCCTTTCAGCTGCAGATATCCAATATTTTAGTATCTGCAGCTCTATACCATAACCGAAACACTGTAAGTGGGTATACCTGTGTGGTGGACGCCTGCAAGCGAGTTATTAACGCCTGCTTCTCGTCGATTACGGCCAAGAGCTCAGCTTCCTTGGACGAAGCAGTGTGTTGCAGTGTTCTCTCTGTGTTCTTCTGGATCGCCTGCATGCTGTTGACTTGCGCTTGCAGATGCATGGCTTTCTTTGATTGCTCCTCGTCCTTGGCTTCCAAAGCTTTCAGCTTTTGCTGTATGCGCTCAAGCTCTTTACTTGTTGATGCGGCTTTCAATAGGCTGTCGCTGATACTTGCCAGTTTGGCTTGCAGCGCACTGCTGAACGACTGGGAGAACTCCTTTGGAGACGATAACGAAAGCTCAGCCACATCGAACTCTTTATCGTGCAGCGTTAGAAACGACGCCATACTGTTCTGTAGCACGCTCAGGCGCTTCCTTGTGATGTCCATGGTCGTCACGACCTCTTGCGAGAGAGCCAACAGCTATCAGACAGTCAGCATGTGAGCTTGACACCATTCCAATAGCAGATTGAGGCTCAGGATACCTGCATGACCGCAGACTCGTCAGTCTTAGGAATCTGCGAGCGCTCTGATGGCGTGAGACTGGATAAGATCGATGCCGCTTGCATCAGACCAGCGAAATGAGACGATTGCTCAGTACTACTGCTGCTGCGGTCTTTGGCTGCACTAGTGTCTTGCTGGCTCTTCGGCTGGAGCATTGCCATCCTGAGAGCCGCTATTGCGCCTTCGTGCTCACGTTTCTGTATCTGCAATTGCGTCTTTTGCCCAGCAATGACATTCTCCTACAGTACACGAGTCAGTGGGCGATCCTCAGTCCTCTCTTGTGTCTCTAGGTTGCATCACCTGCTGCTGCAGCTGCAACTTGAAGCGCTGCTTCTCGAGCGCATGCGATTCTTCCAGCTCGCGGATCTACACAACAGCAACATACACAGTTTGCAACCACTGGCAAATGGCTGTGGCTTGTGCTGCTATCGTACTCTCTGCTCCAGTGTGTCATTCGCCTTCTTGCGTTGCAGTAGCGCGCGCTCCAACTCGGAGATGTACTGTTCCTGTTCGTCTTCATCGATCACGGCCGCAGTGGCCAGGCCGACACCAGCAGCAGCAGCAGAGTCGGCGGCTCCATGGGCGTCCTCGTACTGTGCAGCGCCGTCTGGCGGGGCCACGATCTCCGCGATCCCCTCGGCGTACTCGGTCAGCTTGGTCCACATGGGAAGGAATGCGTGTCAAATTCCAGTGTGGTCAGTTAAGTACGGTTATATTTTGCCTGTTAAGCTCGATGGTTTATATCAGGTTAAGGTTGAAACTGAAGACAGTCATTACTGGGAAGATGCTGCCGCTGGCGGAAGGTAGCAGTCGCGAGGCCGTGCTGGGCGCGCTCTCGGGCGTGCTGCTGGGCTACCTCTGGACGCAGTACGTGGCTCCGCGCAGGAAGCTGACACTGCAGCGTGCGCGGCATCTGGATGCGGTGCGTTACCACGGCCACGGCAAGGTGTTCCTCGTGGGCGCCGGCCCGGGCGATCCGGAGCTGCTCACAGTCAAGGCCCAGCAGCTGCTGCGCGTGGCCAGCGTGGCCGTGATGGACGACCTCGTGAGCGAGCCGCTGTACCGCTTGCTGCCGCGCGACTGCGAGATCATCTACGTGGGCAAGCGCGGCGGCAAGAAAGACTCGGCCAAGCAGGTGGACATCGACGCCATCCTGGTCCAGAAGTGCCAGCAGGGCCATCTGGTCGTGCGTGTCAAAGGCGGTGACCCTATGATCTTCGGCCGCGTGCACTCGGAGATCCAGTCGCTGTGTCGTGCCAAATGCCGCTTTGAGGTCGTGCCGGGCATCTCGTCGGCGCTGGCAGCGCCTGCTGTGGCCAACATCCCGATCACGCACAAGGAGCTGAGCCGTTCGTTCGTCGTGATCTCAGGCCACAAGCCGGACGACATGGACTTTGCGCTGCTGGCCCAGATCGATACCATCGTGATGCTCATGGCCACGCGCACGCTGGGCCGCATCTGCGCGCGTCTAATCGAGTGCGGCCGCTCGCGAGAGACTCCTGTGGCGCTTGTGCATCAGGGCACTCTGCCGGAACAGCTCACGCTGCTTGGATCACTGCAGGACATCGCGGTCAAGGCGAGCGACCGCAGCTACTCGCCTGCGATCGTTGTGATCGGCCAGGTGGCTAAGTTCGCTGACCTGGACATGTACCTGCAGGACGACGACGAAGACACGAGCGTGTGAGCTCGAAAGACAACAGCTATTGCAATAGACCAACTGACAGTAGGACGACAAGGCCTGGATCTCCATTCGTCCATCCATCTCTCTGCCTCTTAGGCGTCGTAGCGCTGAATCTCGAGCAGCTCGACGTCAAAGATCAGGTCGGCGTTGGGCGGGATCACGCCACCGGCGCCGCTCTTGCCATAGCCCTTGACGGCCGGGATCATGAGCAGAGCGCGCTGGCCCTTGCTCATGCGCAGCACGCCTTCATCCCAGCCCTTGATGACCTGGCCTACGCCGATCTGGAACGAGAATGGCTGGCCACGGTCGCGCGACGAGTCAAAGACCGAGCCGTCCGAAGCCAGCTTGCCCGTGTAGTGCATCACGAGCGTATCGCCGCGGCGTGGGAAAGTCTGGTTATCGCCGGGCGAAATCTCCTCGGGCAGCACGAGCTGTTCCTCGACGCTC
Source organism: Elongisporangium prolatum (assembly GCA_023335875.1). Lineage (NCBI taxonomy): Eukaryota > Oomycota > Peronosporomycetes > Pythiales > Pythiaceae > Elongisporangium > Elongisporangium prolatum. The sequence goes on from JAADVW010000258.1 coordinate 14,520, forward strand.
AACTGATCCCGAGCCACGTGGTCCATGATCGTAAGGTCCACGATCAGCGTCTCGCCGGCGTACGGGTGCGATAGATCAATGTCGATGGACTCGGGCGTGACATTGATGATGCGCGCGCCCTCGCCGTTCTGCAGACGCAGCATCTGGCCCACAGCCAGCGCCGCGTCGTCCTCGGGCGAGAGACGCAGGTCCTTGCGCGGCACCGTGTGGATCTGCTTGGCCGTGCCGAAGGCCTTGGCCGGCTCGATCGTCACGCTCTTGGTTACGCCCTTGTTCATGCCTACGACGGCCTCGTCGATGCCCACAATGACGTCACCGCTGCCCACAATGAACGAGATCGGGCGGTCGTTCTCGGTCTGGCCGAAGGCCTCGCCGTTACTGGAGAGCTTGCCCTTCATGTGCAGGTGCACGCGGTCACCCACAGCAATACCGGGGGCGCTGGAGCCACTGGCACCAGAGGCAGCCGAGCAAAAGGCCGAGGAGGAACCCAGTCCAGAGAGCGTCGCGGTCGCGATCGCGCTGTAGCGAGACTGCACGGGCAGCAGGTGCTGCAGAGCAGGCGCTAGACGCAGCGCTCGTCCTGTGAGCCGACAGAGAAGCAGTGAGATCGGCTGCAGGGCCGCGACAGGAGCCTGCGTCACGCACCGTGCTGCGCCAGACTGCGCACAGCGCGCTGAAGAGCTCGACCACTTGAGCTGCGCATGATCCCCAGACAAAAATGAACGAGCTCTCTGAAATACCGGTATTTCGTTTTCGGTATCCGGTAGTATTCATTCAGCGTTATGGGCATTATGAGCAGCTCTTGGGCTCTAGGGCTGCTAGCTCTGCTGGCGATTGCATGCCACGCCCAGCAGCAGACAGACGAGGCTCTGATCACGGACGACAAGGCTGTGCGCCTGCATGCAGACCGCATGAGGACACACCAGCAGCTCCAGTGTGGCTCCACGCAGTTGTATCACGTGCACGGACTGCAGCCGGCCAAGGTATACGACGTCAAGGTCTCGTACGCTGCTACGTCGCCCATGCGCTTTGATATGCATCTGTTGCGCCATCCCTCGGCATTGCTTCCTGAACCCACGGATGTGCGCCGCAGACTCAATACAGAGAAGCTGCGGCTGCATCCAGTGCTGGATGATGAGGGTCTGGTCTACCGCTTGGATCAGGACGAGATCGAGGTTTCGCTCACAGTCGACCTGGTGCTGCGAGTCATAGCCGAGGGCGTATCTGTGCAGGAAAGCTCTGCTACAACGCAGCGGATGTGTGAGTTTGACATCGTGGTCGAAGAGATGCTTTTCGGCGGCGCGTTCCCCTTCGACACGCTTATGCTGATCGCGTGGCTCGTGCTGCTGCTGCTTGGGGCCTGGCGAGTCGTCTACCCGTTCATGAAGCGAACGCTGACGTTTGAGGATGCTGTACACGGTACTGGAAAACCACACTTAGTGAAGAAGATGACCAAGTCTGACAGCCAGAAGCGCTTCTAGAGTTTGAATGTATCCTAAAAGCTCAAGAACTCGCTCAGCTTTGGACTCGTGTTGATTTGGTACAGAGCTGGAATGCGCTCGAGCTTGATCCGACAGAGATGCGTCTGTAGCTTGGTTTGATACGCCTCCAGTGTCGCGCTGCACGCGAGCACGTCGTCCAGCTCGATCGCTTCGTTGCCGCTGAGGATCAGATCTTCCAGCACGGCATTGCCTGGCGCGTACGGCACGTTCTGGATCGTCTCGAGGATCGGAAGGCCGAGATTCTGCATGGCAGTAGTACGGTCGATCTTTTTCTTGGCCTTCTTGGCGTGATCAATCTAATCGCTTGAGCTATAAGCGGATCAAGAGGACACACTGCCAGTCGTTCGGATGCTCGTACCTCGGCGTGAATGCGAGGCTCTGCCTCCTCGAGCTCCTTGAGCAATGACGGAGGAGCTGGGTACTTGGTGAGGCATGCAATCAGTGCCTTGGCCCTAAAACCACCCCGACGTCAGGATATGAAGAAAACACAACACCAGACAAGAGAGCGCTCGTACGCGTAGCCCGTGAGGCTGTTGTTTGCGAGCGAGAGCGTCTGCAGACTCTTGTTGTATGGCAGCGCGAGGGCGATTTCAAGAGCTCCTTCGTCCCGCAAGTCGTTCTGGTAAAGGTTCAGACTGCGTAGCGTCGTGTTGGTTTTGAGTGCGCTAGCGATGGCAATCGCGCCCTGCGCCGTGATGCCGTTCGCTCGAAGCGATACAAATGTAAGTGACGAAGCGTTCTGCAGCAGCTTGGCGTACGCTAGCGTGTGGTCTATTGATCCGACCTCTTCTTGCGATGACAGTTCTTGCGTGTTGGCGTCATGCTCGAGTGCCGTTGTCGTGTTGCTGACTTCTGACGGAGCTTTCGCATTCCATTCAAGCTGGAGAACTTGGATCTGAGTAGTAGGCACAACTTGGCAGACTTGCTCCAACTGCTGGTCGTCCAGCATGACATTAAAGAGACTGTCGCCAACGAGCGCCAGGTCAATCGACAGAAGCCACGAATCTCAAGGGCTCGCTCACTTACCGGAGTGTGTGGATGCGTGGGCATTGCGGAAGCGCAAAGCAAAGCCCCGCGAGATTCCCAGCATCTAGTTGCCAGTTTTTAACACTGAGCTCCTCGACCTCACTCAGATCGTACTGGATGTTGGCTTGCGTATTACTATCGCTGCTGCTGCTGTTGTTGCTAGGTCGGTCAGTGCCGCGGTTCTCGTCTTCGTCCGGATGCAGCGGCAGCAGTTTCGGATGTGGCAGGACGTTCACGAGCTTGCAGTAGAAGAGCAGATCACGGCGGAACGAGTGCGTGGGCGTGTAGGCAGCCAGTGCTGTCGTGACCTTGTCGTCGCTCGGTAAACGTTGTCGAGCGGCATTCGTGGCCACAGACCAAACGCTCTCGTAACGCAGAGACGCGGAAGACGACGATCGGGGCATGCTGAGAGTTAATGCTCTGGTGGTTTGACCGAAAATAGATGGTCGAGTCCGCCGTTTGTGGCGAGTCACTCACCCATATCTCCAGATCAAAAGGAATTGTGTGTGAGTCGTGACAGTCGAGTCTTCTGCGCAATGTCAATGCAATTTGTCGAAGAACTTGGCTACATACTCGTCTGACGGCAGGCTTTAGCCTATGAAGCGCAAATAAATTGATCAGGATTATGTATCTAGCCGAGCACGGAGAACGAGATGCACCACGCGTGACTCTGGTTCATTGCCTGCCGATTTGGTTGCGGCATTGGTCGATGCTTGAGCACCCTTTCCAGGTGGCTGTGCTGGTGTCATGGCGACTGGAGCTGCTCCGCTGCTGACTGTCGGGAGTGGACGCCATAGAAACCCGCCTCGTAGTGTACAGACAACACGCACTTGGATCCATTGGGATACCACTAGATTACTGCTTTCCATCTCGTGTGAATCATGTCCACGACCAGAGGAACTGGGCTTGGATGGACGCTGGTACGTGACCTGAACTGGAACTGATTGTCCTGCAGTCAGTGACCCCTTCATCGGTTCAATAGCAAACAGCTTGCCATGAGTACTCGACGGTTCGTCCAAGCTCAATTCAAAGCTACCGCTCGGGGTCGCAGCGTTCTTTGCTGATCCAGAGGCAGAGCTATTATTGCCAGCATCTTCCTCCGATTGGCTCATGGGCAGGATTGTGCTTCCAATGAAGATCGTTCGATTCGAAGCCGTCTCTGTTGCTTCATCATCAAACGAAATCATGATCGTGGACACTGATTTACGCAACATCGAGGATGAAAGCAGTGAGCTCAATGGGCTTGACAGAAGATTGAGGCCGAGTTGAGGTGGTAAGTCAAATAGATCTTCCACTGGTGGCGCTAGCTGTAGCGGAGAAGCCGAAGCTGGACCAGTCGTCTCTGCATACTGCGGATAGAACACGTAAAGTTGGTTCTCCCAGCATCTTCCTGACAGAGTTACGACATGGTGCTCGGATTCGTTAGGCACCACAATACGGAATTGCTGCATATAGTGATCGGGCTTTTGATGGTCTGGGAGAAAAATCGCTTTCAGAGTGAGCGTGCTTTGAGCCGGAATTGAGCCTTCACTCGGTACAATGGTGAATGCTGGAGCTCCAATACTGGTAAACACAATTTGGGGCTCTGATTCAGGATGTTGCTTGAGTTTGGCGCTGTCAGACGTCGAATGAAATACACGGATCGAGAATGTGAGCGGAAATGCGCTGGCATTTGCCAATACGATGTCTTGGATCGCTCGGTTTCTTGCAAGCACATCCTTGAAATCGACCAGACCTCCTGAAGGCTGAATCAATAGACTCGGATTAATTCCTTCACCACGTAACGGGATTCGGATAGGACTGACACTCGGCGATTGCAGCTCTAACTCATCCTGGTACACCAAAGGCAGATGTGGTCGGAACTCGACTTTTAGCTTCCGCGAAGGGCCACCAAAGCCAGCAAGTGGTCGCAAACTGTTGATCACTCTGAACGAGCCGAGCGCATGTAGAGCCTTTGCCTTGAAGGTGACCTCGCTCTTGTAGCTGTTGGACAATTCAAGCTCAAGCACCAGCGATTGGCCAATTGCAACCTGCCCAAAGTGTAATTCCGGTCGAGACACTTGAATTTTCGCATCGATAGCAGTTGTCTGAACTTGCAAGGCCTGCAATGGTTGTGCCAAGGCTGAGACAGGCGACGACTCCACTTTGCGGAAGCACAATATTGTCCAACTATGATGGCAGCTGCGTTCTTCTGCTGGTACACCAGTCTCCCACAACGGCCGAGTCTTCTCTGTAGAAGCTGGCTGCGATGTTGATGATTTTAATTCGGGAATCCCTGGAATATGGTTAACTTCGCTTCGGCTGGTGATAAGTCTGGCTGTAGCTTGTTGAACAACGTCATCGGGCTCTTGCGATGGGTTCTCATATGATAAGCCAGCTTGCTCGTTAGGATCGATTTCAAAGATTTTTTCTGACGGAGTAAATTCAAACTCGACTCGCAGAGTGCATTTAGATTCTATTCGAGCGACCAGCGGCATGACTCGGAGCAACCCAGCTGCCTCTGGTGGTGGAATGAACTCGATATCTTGAGTCGTTTCAGAGGAGTTAAAGCATGTGAGGCTGAAAATTTGACTCTGGCCAAGTTGTGTCGCACCAACATGAACAACGGAATGCGAGAAAAGTATCGGTGACGTGACGCAATTACCGATACAAGGTAAGACATACTCCTGATTAAACGATGTACGAAGAACCAACTTGCTTTGCATGGAGGATATATTCTTGGGTTGATAAATGATTTTTACATGGTTTTTTTCGCCGGGTAAAAGTGAATTTCCACCGTCTTCTATGCAAATATCGGGCGGAATTTTCACAAACCCAACTCGCTGAGGAATACGTGACTTATTTTCGAGTGTAAGTGTATGAAATAAACTGTGACCAAGAGCGCAAGAGCCAAAATCCAAACGAGCTAAAGACATCAACAAGTCACCAGGGGACAGCCGAGCCATCAGAAAAAAGTACACGGGAATGACTTGATCGGGTACAATCACTTGAATAGGCACCATCATCATCCCAGTATCTTTTCGACCAAACCCTTTGCGCTCAATTCGTCTCCATATCGACTCTTGTGGACGAAATTTGACTTGAATGACAAACTTCCCTGGCGTTCCCAAAGTTGCAGCTTGAACAAATCCAACGTCCGGATGAAAATCTACGCAGTCCTCCAACAGCTTTGGGACACGAAGCTGGATTTTGAGCGCAACCTTGCTCCGATTGCAAACGAGAGACTGATGTCGATATAGCTTTCCATATACGCAGCATCGGAAGTCCAGAACGGGTTCGTCCATGAATATGGGAACTTCCAGTGCTTGTGCTGTAATACTAAGTGGTATAGATGGGATGTGGCAAGGCTTCCCATCCGGTTGAGAGGCTGTAAAGTCCAAAATCAAGCGTTGGCTTTCAAGATTTACGGCTTCTGAAGGGGCGAATGTGAAGGAGACAGGTGAACTTGAGTATGGATTGACATTGCCTCGCTTGGTAAACCGAATTAGATCATCAGAACCTTCACGCTTGTATACTAAGCTCGATTTTGCATATTGAACAATATCATATTCTTCTGTTGATAAAGGTAATATTTGCCTTTTAATCGATTCAAAATCAACCAGCGGACCCGAGCTGATGACATCATTAACGTCATTAATGATTTGGTCTTCATTTGGTATCAAATCATCTGGTTGAATCATGTCTCCAATAGCATCGGTATAAATTGTGTCGTCATTTACATTTCCAGCTAACTCCTCAACAGCATTGTGGGGTTCCGCAAATCCTGTTAATGGCGAGTTTGTCGATAGGTCGACCCCATGGTCGCCTTCAGTAGTTGTCTCAGTATTATATAGCCGAATAAAGTATTCCATCGGTAGAGCACCTTGATTTGCTAGCGTCAATGTCACGGTCTTTGATTCTCCAGCAATTACATTGTCGTAAAATATATCTTGTTGGCTCAATACAGGCACGGCTTTCTTGCATGAGCACTTCACTGGAATTTGGAACGGGCCGGTTTGCGCTACGGCGGGTAAAAACGTTTCGATATCAAATGTTTTCAGCGCCGTAAAGCTCATTCGAATTGAACACGAAGTGCCTGCGGACATTCTGCCCGGCTTTTCGTATACTATCTCAAAGCAGTCGCGTATCGTATCATCCATGTCGAGAAATTTGAAATGGTTAAACGTATTTGATATGTTTGTGACCGTAAAAGACACAGTTTGTGGCTTGCCAACATCAAAATCTTTGAACCAAATCAATGGTGGGTTGCACAAAAATGCATCACCTTTAAATTCTTTGCCCCAGACGATTTGCTTTTGAAAGATGTTGGTCTTCTGCTTTTCTAGAGCAAGATCGAATAGTCGCTGTTCCATAACACTTCTTTTCGGCTTACCAAACCCCTTCTTCTGGCTTAATTCACGCTCCTCGTGGTCACCAGAATTCGGCCGAGACGGTCGAATAGGAGGCAGCAACGAGCTTCCATTAGAAGAGTCATGTAAATGATTCATATCACATATTTCTTGTCCTGGTGTACTCAGTGCTGGCGATTCGCTGAGTAAAAATTCTGCATCATCAGTTTGCGCATCGGTTTGATTTGTCGACCGTATTTTTTGTGGCAATAAGAGAGGGGTTGCAGAGGCATTTCGATGTGAGGACTTGGCATGGATTTTTGCCACAATTCGCTCTCGATGCGCTGGAGAATGCACTGCATTTTTACCAAGACCAAAGCTGTGATCCTTGATTGTGGTTTCTTGCGATGGGAAAACTCGGACTAATTTGCCTGTCGGATCGAGCTGCTCTTTTCCTGTTCGCGACACCAAGTACTCTTTCGTTCGTAGCTCAACAGCTGACCGTCCCATTTCTTGTTGGTATCTCTTTTCAAATGCTAGTCGCTCCCGCTCCAATTTTGATCGGCGTCGTTGTATCACCTTTTCAACTTCCAATTGCTGCAAAATAGCCACTTGCTTACCTTGGATTTTGGCTTCAATCTGTTTGCGTTCTCGCTCTGCTACTTGGTTCACAAGGCGACGCCGTGAGACTTCATGGGGGTTTACGCCCTGATTTAATAAATCCTGGTACTCTCGAGCTTCTTTTTCCGTGATTTCTTGTACGCGTCGATGCATAATTGCATTGTGCGCTTGGATCTTGGTTGATGATGCTTCTATGCTGTCTTTCAGCTTGAAAATGGCAGCAATACGCTTCGCCCGTTTATCAACTTCTTCACCGACCATTTGGGATAGATAGCGCTGGTCATCCAAAAAGGATTCGTGAAGGCGTTGTTGTCCATCGCTGCGCTCGACTGAATTATATGATGGCGTGTCTAGAGCATTCGTTGTGCTGCTGCGGCTTCCTCGATCGCTCATGTTGAACGTATGAGACAGCTGGAGCTAGTTCTTCATTATATGAGCCGTCGAAGTCTATACGAAACGATACGAATGAAGAGGCGCACGTTAGATTCCAAAATTACTCTCGACCTTCCAGAGCGGAAAAACAAACTGTGATGACACGGGAAACAAACGCCTCGACTTGGGCAGTCTTTGGATCAAGTCACCTCTTGGTGCTCAGAGTCAAAGGGACAAACGCAGGCTGTACAACATGAGCAATGAGATTATTCTGTCTTCCATAAACACGCATATTTCTCTCCGATTGCGTGTACTACTGCATGAATTATGAGCAATTGGGACCCCACACCCGCGGAGATCCGACGTACACGGCTATACTCTTCATCACACATACATCATAACTAGGCCAGCAGAGAGCCGAAGCGAGTTTCATCAAACGAATAATCCATTTCGTCGAATTGGTTTCCCACGGTGTCGCTCGGATCGAGTCCAAGTTTCCGCTACGTTAATTCGAGCACACAAAATCAGCTATCATTTCGTTCCAAAGTCTATAAGCATGGGACTCACCGTGAATTCGTGCGCCGGGGTCGGACTAAATAAATTGTGCGATTTCCATTCGTGAGCTTCACGAGATGCCACGGGCTGGGCTGTACTATCAATGAGTTCCGATCCACCACCAAGGCTGTCGCTTGGATGGAGAGAACCGCTTCCGAAATCTTTCACCCATAGCATCTGATATTCTGCTTTGGTCATGGTAGTATCAGGTAAATCCTCCGGAGATTGGTTCCAACCAGCACGATCGTCGACCCCTTCGGTACTGACATGTGCTAATAGCTCGTCGGAGCTGACATGTGCAAGAAGTTCAGGGGATAGTCCATTGGGTTCATCTTTTACAGGAAAAGATTCAATCGGCATTAACGAAAACTGATCATGTTCACCAAGTGGAGGCATGCCATCGTCCAAGTTCTGGTTCGATAGGATATCTCGCAAATCGCTGCTTTCAGAGGCTGGGTCCTCTAACGAGTCGAATGAAGAAGTTCCGCTGTCGTGACTTGTAGCTTGTGCCATTGTCATTTTCTCCATATGCGTGGAGAGATACAAAGCATCTTGTCGCGTGCTACTTGGCCACGTTTCTTTGATATCGTACATCATCTCTATATCTTCATCAACACAGTGAGCGCCATCGATCGGAGGATAAAATTTATCATCCAAAGGAGAATTGATTCCTGAAATCTTGAAACAGTCCATTTCCATCGATAGCATTTCCTGGTCTTCACTCTCACCATACGACCCAGCTGAGCGGTAAGACATATTCGACGGTGGGCCCGCAACGTATTCGAGCGAAGTCATATCAGGGGAGTCGCAGTCTGCCAGCACCGAGAGAATATCACTATCTATTGCTTGGTCATTGCTCGAAGGTGGTGTCGAGTCAGAGCCTCGCCAGTCAATCGAATGATCGACAGGACTGCTGACGATGGGCATCACTGCCTCATGCATGCCCGATCTGCCTTGGCTGGCTGATTTTAGCTCGTCAAGTCCAATGAATGGATCCATTTCTGACAGTGACTCAGATTTGGAACGGCACTTGACCCGGCGTGCACCAGTCTTCGATCGAGGTGTACTTGAGACACGGCTTCCTTTCCGTGTAGACTGTGGTCTTGGTGTGCTCAAGCATGACGGCTGGTATTTGCCAGCACTTGATGGCGGAGCTGCGAAAGCAATCAAAAATAGAAGTTTAGACATGAACACATCCAAAACAGCAGATGCATATAAACTTACAAGAGAACGAAATCGGCATTGAATTCGAGCGTACACGGGCATTTTGGCGCTGCGACGGCTCTGACATTGGAGGAGTACTCATCCGAAATTCGGGTGGGACATCGTAGGAAAGTTGCGTCAGAACACCTGATACCAGTGCAATGAAATTACAAGTTAGCCCAGCTTCAACTCCCCAATCAGTATCCGCCGTTAAGCATTCGCTTACCTTCCATCGTAGCTGGCCGAATGGAGACTGTTCGCGCGAGATTGGGGTTGGTAGGGCGCAGAATCGACGACGACATATTTCGTGATCGATGGAGTGGAAGGAAGAAATTACCGAGCTAAATGGTCAGACGAAAGGAAAACACACATGAGCAAGCTGTACGGACGTTTGTCGTCGTCATTGGAGGTGAAAGAAGATCTCGTTCCAAGACGATGCAAGCGAAAAGAAAAGCGTGATGCATTACTTGGTTCGAATGGGATCCCACGGGGGTCTCTGGCTGTTGCTGTCGATGCTTCAACCGTTGGTGCTGCGTCAACGAGCCTTCTGATCCATAGGCCTAATAGAGATTCCCCATGAGTTGGCCATCGTCCTCCTTCCAGCGTAAACAAACAATCGCTCACACCTTGTTGCAGCCCGGATAGTTGCAACTGAATTTCCGATCGATCTGCGCGGCTGTGCGACGACGGCGTTTCTTTCCAGAACTTGGCGGGGGCAGCGGTGTCTTCGGAGTCGCCGGTGGTGCCGTCGAGTCTGCATTCGATAGTGGAATGCCCGCTGACCCAGAAGCCGAACTGTTTGGATCGAGCGGGGGCCTCTCTGACAGATTCTCCGTCTGAATGCTCAGCTACACATACAGCATTCATCAGTCATCCAGCTCCGAATTCCACGCACTTCTCCATTCTGGTAGTCCTACGTCTTGCTCGGCCTTGAACTTGGCCCGACTGGATGTAGCTGCACTGAGCATGGCCTGCAGCGGCGTGTCCGGGGTGGTCGTTTGTTCCTGCATGATGGTATCGCCAGTCTGTGATTCCATTTTCCCGCACCAAGGGTCAACAAAACGGCCGTGAGCAAAACTCCCCTCCTGCTAGTTGAAGTTGGTGGGTCCCTCACGCACCTGCGCACTGTGCGTCCGATCAGGCGACGGCGACGAGGTCCACGAGTCGCTAGTCGCGGTCGTCGCAGTGGAGCGCGCTGCGTCCTTGGCTGCCAGTGTCGTGGCCATGGCTCTTGACCACCTGCGCATTGCCGTGCGGAAAGATTCGTCTTGGTCAACAATCGATCACAAAGAGACGGATAGACACGCGCCCCGGTGTGCGACAAACACGCGCTTTGAGGCCTACTCACGCACCAGATGCGGGAAGATACAGACGCGCTCGCTCTTTTCAACTGGGTGCTTGGGGCTGAGTCGCGCGAATGGCAAAGTGGCTCCTCACTGCGCGGCGGACGGCAGGAAGGAAGCGTTTTGCTCCTCCTGGAAAAAGCCCAGGGCCTGCAAAAACCCAAAACCCTGCATGGGAGCGAGCGGGCCTGTATTGAGAGCAATCTTTTGTCCCCAAAGGGACGCTGTTCTTTTTTTCTGAGGTTTATGTGGGACTATACAAACTGCAAGTCAATCGGCAGAATGCTATGGCGTAGTTGAATGGACTAAAACCTTGAAGGAGAAGTCGAGGTTTTTTTCTTGAACTAGCCTTCTCGATGTTGCGCACCACACAGAGGGAGAATGGTACAGTACTGGGAACGCGCGGGATGACGCGAGAGTGTGAGGAACAATCCGGAGCCTCCAGCAACGAATTTGTGGCCCGCAGCCGCCCCCTGCTACTGGCCCTTCGAAATCTTGCTGTCAAGCCATGGCTGTCCCCAGAGACAGCAAAAACCCCGTCGCCGTTGGGGTTTTACTGCCAATCTTCTTTTCTCGTACAAAACCAGGCAACAGCTTTCTTTCGTGAGGTCGGTCGCTTCAATCGAGTCCCCGTGTAATGGAATGAGCGACCAGGCGAGTAGTCCTCCCTCTCGCTTGACAGACAAAGTATTCTTGTCGCGGGTAGTGAACGACAATAGGAATGGAAACGGGAACAGTTTTTTTTCCTTGGATTGGGTTTTTCCACCAAGATCGGCGCCGGATCAGGGTGTGTAAGCCCTAGCTGCCATCATCAATTCCGCCCTCTTGTGGCTGCTGTCATTAGTACGCCAGTCGCGAAGCAAGTATGCAGTTGATTGACTGAATGCCAATCAATGCTGCAGAGGTCAAGTCGCGATTGCACTGCACGCTGCTCCATCTCCTCCATCTGCTTGAAGGAACTCACAAATAGCCACTATCCTAACTTCAATGTGTTATCAGTGTGTACCAGCCAAATTGGTACATGTTCCAGGATGAGCCCTACCCTCAAATACTGTAGCCTTCTTCCGCGCAAGGGTGGAACCATAACCGTCGAACAACAAACTGATATATTCTGGAAAGTAGGTGTTTTTCTGGTATTCGTGATCAATACAAGGTGCTTCTCAATCCTGCATTCTTAACAATTGCTATTCTCATACTACCTTGTTCTGATATTAATTGACGATATCACCGAGCGACTACTGCTGTCTCTTCAATGACGCCATGGATCCATGCGTACCGGTAAGATCGCTGGGCTATTTTGAGGGGAGATGACCCCCTCTCGCATCCAAGCAGCCACACGCGAGCCGTCAGGTTATAAATGGCGCACGAGAGTGAGAGGATGCGTCTGTAGCTTGCTCTTGCGTGGGCGCCCATCATGACGATCATCGCCATCCGGCCGTGGCTCGCTGCAGCACCATCGGACGCGGACGACAGCGAGGCCGTAGCTGTCAGCCTCGTGGAGTTTCTACTGGCAGAGACCAATGCCTACTACCAGCAGCATGTGATGGTGTGCAAAGCGGTGCGGTGGTTAATCACGTATTGAGACTCGTGGTGCTGTACTGATGTATGTGTCTATGATGCAGATCCGATCAGCAGCGGCGCACATACGAGACAGTGCATTGGACGCGGTCTTCGCAGCTGTATTGGCTCCGGACCAGTTGCTGCCTCACAAGCAGTTTACAGCCGAGTGCACTCCTATAGCAGAGGCAAGAGACCGTCACGTGGCTCGTAGTCTGCCATTCAAGAGCCCGGAGAAGCACCACTACCCAATCGCCGAGAAGTTGGCGTCGCCATCGCGAGCAGTGCGATCAGAGAACTCACCAGACCGAGCAGTCGGCGGTAGTTGGCGACGGCGCAACATGGGTACGCGGCTGTTAAATCCAATCTCCGTGCTGTTGATTGATGGACTCGTGAACTGAATGATGGTGATGATGATAGACTGTCTGCCGGGAGAGAGACCAACAGAAGCGATCGCTCAGGTGCTCACGCTGCCCGAAGAACCAGAAGAGCGATCCGTAAGGCGATCTCTCTCATGTAAACCACTCGTCTAGTGCTGACTCATGTCTGCTCTGCTACGTAGGATATCAAGATATGGCGACTCAAGTGTCTCAAGGAGATGACAACTGCTTCCAGACGCTCTACGATCGTGAAATGGGGCAACGTGGCTCGAGCTTTCAAGATATCAGACCACAAGTCCGATGGCTCCGAAGACGTGGATGTGATCGACAGCCAGCCGTCTCTGCTGCGACAGGAGCTGCTCGTGACCTCCAGTTCGACCAAGACACTGAAGCTCAAGTCCAGCGTGGATTGCTTCCTCAATGTGCTGGATCTCGAGCCGCGAGACGAAAGCGAAGAGCGCACGAGCGTGATCACAACGAGTCGAAGCAACATCATGCGTGACGTGTCGATACAAGTGACTCGCAAAGCTACGTCTGCAGCAAAGTCCAGCAGGATGAAACCCGTCAAGCAGCTGAACGATAAGCTGTCACGACGACGCACAGGAGCCAGCGCTTGTGGCAGCAGCAGTCCCTGGCGCTTTGAAAGCAGTGCGTTCCAGGACGTTTTCAGACCCGAGCGCTCGGATTTCAACGCTTATGCATTGCCATCCACAATCGCACTAGCATCCGGCGTGACTTTGTCGCAGGGCGAATCCAAGATCGAAGGCCCCGAGCCTGTGAAACACACATCCACCATGTCCAAGAAGCGATTTGATGTAAGCGCATGCTGTCTATTTACTTCTCTGTCTGTCTTTCGTCCTCTGGCTCATGCGGCAAACTGCTGTGTAGCTTCATCAACGACTAGCGACCGACTGTCGGACTCATGCGGCCGAGCTGGAGTTGTTTGCAGGCCGATCTCCACGTGGGTCCAGTCCTGGCTCGCCTCCGTTCCACATGCATTCAGAGCTGTACAAGCAGGTGGAAGAAGTTCCTGCAGAGCCGATCCCAATGCCGACGCTCTCGTGTGTTTCCGCCTCAGCACTCGTGATCCCACACAATGTTGGTCTCCACTTGTCCGTTGGCTCTCACAGCTCAATAGACTGAGTCGAATGCTGTATGTAGCACCTGTCTGCGTCGCTCTCGACTCCATCGCTGCGAGTGCGATCAAGCAAGGCAAGCCAATTACCATCCCCAAACGGGCGACTCGTTGCGCTACAGGATCTGGATCCAGTACATAAGCCACGACCAAGCACGTCCTTCAAATCGGCATCAGCGACGTCCATCGGATTCGAAAGAACGGCAGCGACAGCGCTTCATCAGCAGCACAACCGACGACACGGAGCTCGATCAGCTGAAGCCAGCAAGTACATGCGGGAATTCCCAAAGCCCAAGCCTGGTGTTATCAAGGTCACAGCAGCGTCTTCTAGAGACGACGACCGCCAGCGCTTGGCTTGGGGCCCGTAGACTAACAGACAATAGATCCATCGTGGGCTTCTCTATTACATGGAGCTACAAAGTCTCTGTGTTTACCGTCGTCTCCATAGATTCCTTGACGCATCCCAATCAATTACAGAGATCGATGGCGCTACTTGACGCCCGCTCTGCGCTTGCAGAAGCTTGTGTTCGTTCGCTCTGTATCATCATGTGAGTTTACGTCGCTCCAGCCATCCACATAGAAATAACGTACCTGTTCCACGCAGCACGCAGCTCTTTCTCGGCTTTGCGTCGCGCATAGAACTGGTCGAGGGCTGATTGTGCCTGCCGCGCGTTTTCCAGCCGCTTGGCAGCGTCCAGCACTGCGACGCTGTATCTCTCTGGCCGTAGCATTAGTTCCAGATGCATAAGCTTTATGCCAGGTAAGTACTCACCTGGTGCCTTGAGCGGTTGGATCATTGCCCTCGGAGTGGGATGAGGAGGTGGAGTCCATGATCGGAAGGCCTTGCTGCGCTCTTCGCTTTGCTTGGCTCGCGCCAAGTAGAATGCTTTCAGCGACTCTTTTGCCATGTGAGATCGAGACGCCTTTTGTGGCGACAGCTTCGTAGGCTGACTGCAGGAAGTAGCAGACACTTTCGGTGAGCATGGCGAAGCTTGTTTCGTTGCGTCAGCAGCCAAGTGAGCTAGCGCTTGGCTCAAGGCGGTCGCGAGATGCACCGAAGCGATCGCGATCGGCTCTTGCTCTGGCTCCATCGTGACTTCTTCCTTGGCGGCTTCCAAGTCGGTCCAGCCCACATCCTGGTGACTTAGCTGGTTGTCTTCAGTATCGTGGTGCATTGTCTCCTGATCCATGTCAATGAGCTCGAAGTCGTCATCGATGGACTCGACTGAGCTGCAGCGAGAGAACGGCGAGGCCATTTGGGCACAGGACTTCGAGGCCGAAGTAGGAAGTGGAGAGGCGCTTTGGCAAGCAGTTGGTGCGTCGGCAGAGGCAGGCAGAGCGCTGCGGGACTGGCCGCAAGGATCAGAACCGACGTCCAGCTGGCCAGCACCTGCGCCAAACGCACCAGCGAATGTTCTCAGATGATTGATTAGCAATCTCGGCTAAGTACGATACTGAGAATTCTCAAAAGAGTCAGAGTGCCTACTAGTAAAATCGCAATTTATTCAGCAAGTTAGTAGGGGTTCTCACATTTTGCTTGTTGCTGATTTGCTGACAGAAATCAGCCAATCAGATTGAATCAGCCGAAGTAGCAAGTTGCCAACCGTGCACGGTTCCTTGAACCCTGGATGGGTGAACCAGTAAAACCGGTTTACCGGGTTCATGCTTCCCTCCCTTGATCCCTTGAAGGGCTCATCAGCGAAAATTTGTTTTTTGGTGAACCCACAGGGCGTTTATGAACCACAGGTTTAATTTTCAGGATCCTGCACGCAAAAAGGTTTGTTTTTGGCTCGATTCATTGGTCGAAACATTCATCGTGTATTATTGCATTCGCGTCTGCAATTCTTGCTCAAAGCGGGTCTAGAGGCCGTAGAGGTGGTTGTCGAGCGCGATATGAGAGAACTTGCTCTCGCGCTCGAGCTTGAGGATGGGGAAGTCTACGATTTGGTGGCCGAGTCGTTCTTGGTGTGCTTGGTCTGTTTGATCACCTTGAGCTGCTCGACGTCCGACGTACCGCTGAAATACTGCGGATTAAGTGGACAGCTATAAGAGTCGTTCTTTGAGGCTCACAGATTGCATTGACGCCACAGATCAGAACGCGTGCTCTTTGTCAATGACGATTCACCAAGCATCAGAGCTGAGAATAGGCTCTTACTTCAGAGAGCGGCTTGGTCTTGCACGAGTAGGAGTGTTGAAGAACGGGCCGTGGCGCCAGCCATGGTGATGATTAATGACAACGACCACGAGTCACAAGAGGTCTTGCATCATCGGATGGACAGCAACTGAATTGAACTGTGACGTCAGTAGCGGTTGCAGCTGCAGATGACACCAACAATTCAAGGAGAAGCGCAGAAAGAAGAAGGAAGAGAACAGAGAGAAGAGCTAAATTACGCGAAAGGTAAATACGTATATGCCTGTGTAGGACTCACTTCAAAATAAACATCGCAAGTATTGTGACTTCACCCAAAACTTCGCGGTTTGAGAAACCGCACTCAAATCATCCGTACCACATGATTGGCCTAAGTGCTTGGAAAATAGAACCGTTTTGACCAATCAAGTGAGCATTCGGATATCGTTCTCAGCATGGCGAAGAAGAAGACGACGAAGCGCTCAACACCACGTGCCGTGATCTCTATTGAGGCGGCGTCAACCGGGCATGCGCATCCTACTATCATCATGCATTGCTGTATGGATACTACAACTTAGGCTTCTCCAAGCGTGAGCTCGCGAAGATCTACCACAAGGACGTGACAACAATCCGACATTGGGCCAAAAGATACGAGAAGACAGGGACGTACGAACTCCGTTCCTTAAATATAGAGAGGAAGTTCACGGGCGCCCACAATCAGTGGCAACGCTGTCACGATTTCGAAGACATCCGTCTGGAACATAATCCACGATTTTGGATTAACCTGGAGGTCCTCGAGCGTCGCGCCATGCACATCAAGGAGCGCGACGTTCTGCGCTTCATGGAGAGCTGAGTCACGTGAATTGGTGCCATCGGAATCTCGCGTTTCTCGATGAAGTCGCGTTCGACAACCGCGGGGTGGTCAGAAGACGCGGCTACGCAGCAAAAGGAAAGTCACTCGCTATCCGTGATAACTTCACGCGTAAGCCAAGAGTGTCGTGTCTCGCGTTCCTGGGGTCGACGGATTGATCGATGTCTTTCACACGGAAGGCACGTTTGATCGACGTGGGTTCTTGAGCGGTGCAAGGGCTTCATCTTCTCTGAGCGGAGTGGCGTGCAGCAGTATCCTGGCCCTAACTTGGTCTGGATCCTAGACGGAGCTACTATTCACCGACACTCCGACATTGTGGGCTTCCTTTGCAGTGTCGGCCTCGTCGTTATATTTTAGCCCGCCTATTGTCCGTTTTTCAATCCGATCGAGTATCTTTTCGGATACGTCAAGCGAGCATTCCAGCGCTTCTACGACGAGTCCAGTGGCTGCGATTTGATGCCTTGTGCCGTCAAGACGTTCCATCGATTCAAGGCAGCGGATATGTCCCGAGTTTTCGCCCACTGTGGCTGGAAACGAGAAGGATTTTTCGATACTACTGGCCCCATGTCAAAGGAAGCGAGGAGATCCAGATCATTTTGGAAGACTAGAGGAAGACGAAGAACTGGAATTCACGGCACTAACTGGCAATTAATACAGACTACTACTCAATTCTCACGGCTACTCCTCGTGTTCGTCGTCATTGATGTTTCCATAGTTTCGAGCGGATCCGCAACTTCGTTGGCCGGAACTGGGAGAACGTTGCGCACGAAGCCTTCGATTGTTAACTTGCTCGCTTCAAGGCTGGATTTGATCAGTGCAAACGATGGCCCAGCGCATCGTAGTCTCGATGAAGTTGGTCAAACTGCAGGAGAAATGCGTCGACGCACTCGAGTGCCAGCTTTGCTGACTGGTTCATGTTCGATAGATGTCGTTCAACGTCCGAGTTCGCTGGATATGGATTTTGGGCGACACTGGGGTGTGAAGGCTGCTCCACAAGATTATCCCACGTTCTCGGTCAAGATTTCTTGTAATCCGCAAAGCCCACATCCGCCACACCATCACCTCAGCTCGATACGTACGCCCCCAGCGATCTTGCAGCTTCTGAATGACTTGACGAACGCCACTCTCGGCCGTGGCACCGCCACGATTGGATTCGTGGTGTGTGATGCACGCCTTGCGAAACGCGTCTAGCTGCTGGTTCGTTACTATCGCCGAGCCATACTGGTAGACGAGTAGTTGCACGTGTCAGCACGTATGGACCCAGTCGTTCCACGCCGCCTCGCTCCATTCGAGTCAATTTGATGGCGCTTGTGGCGAAACTGCATCACTTCCCACCACTCCTCAAACGTTGGAGTAGCGGTGGCCCAACCACCACTCTGTCTGCACGGCAAGCGTCGCCACGTGGTATCGGTACTTCGCCCAGAGTTGGCGCATGAGTTCTGTGAACGAATCACCGGATACGACAAACGGCGGCAGCTTTTTGCCGGACTTGGCGTGCTTTCCCACTGTCTCTTTCACGAGAACTTGGACCGTGAGCTGAAGACGTCCAACGGGGGCTGGCGACGAAGGATTTGATGTCACTGCGTGCGAAGCCGTTGGAGAATGCTCTGTGGAGCGATGAACGCTCGCGGTGGCGTTCGCTGACGACGTGGATACGGCGAGTGCCATTCAGTAGGCTGGCTGTCTGCTTGGCTAGACGACGGAGTCGTCATAGCGGAGTGCCGTGACCGGAGAGCGTACGGTGATCCCTGCAATTCGTGCGGTGCACTGTGTACCGAAGCTTCATCGGTATCCGCCGCGCCTACTTCGTCCATCGAGCTGGGGTGGTGATGAAGTGGAGCTGCGCGAAGAAAACAATCTCTGGAGCTGTTCTCGCAATCGAAGAAAACATCCACTACATGATAGAACATATTTAATACTGCAGGTGATCGATTCGGCGGCGGTTCGAGCCGAGCGGTTGAGCCAACCGCACGTGGGATTTGGTGTAGAACCCACAATAACACGCAACTCCTCCCAAGAAACTTCACACTCTCCTTTGACGATTTGAAGAAAGGCGCGCGGTGCAAAAGGAAGAGTTCTACTTGTGCTTGTTGCCTCGCTCATTGTTCTTCGCCGCGCTTGTCGCATTTTGGGCCCAAAAAGAAACACAGATAATGGTCGATCGTTCTAAGCAGGTTGCAATTAATTCACCCGTTATTGCATCAAAAACTCTGGAAGAGGGTCTGCAAGAGGGGTATCTAAATATTATTTACATGACCTCCTTGTAAATAGATTTGCTCTTATAAGGGTTTTGCTCTTAAATATGGAGATGCTAGGTGAACAAACGGGTACGGAATCCCATTTCCTTTTGACAAAACGGGCCGAGTGGGTAATTGCGAGCTCTTCTGAACTGGATGAGCTCTCTAACCCGGTCAAGGAGACAAGAAGACCGACACGATCTTCGCAGAGCGACCAGATAGCCACAATTCAAGCTACGGCAAGTGAGTCCTGTCCGTGTCCAACCGACACCGCCGCATTAATCTCGAGTCTTAGGAAAAACTCGAAGCCATGTACCGCAAGAGCCTCACAGGTCCAGGAATAGCCCTCGGGTCAATCCGCATTGAACGGAATGCATGATGGATGCGCGCACTTCGCCGTCGGCTCAAGCGCTCGCTGTAGCTTCACCGCACTATCGCGTCGTGCCGAGTGAGCAGCTGCCGTCGCTTGATCCCTCCGTTCAGGTTTACCAACTCATCTTCTCATCGGACAAATGTGCTCACTATAGTCGTCTTGTCAAGGGCTTGGAACGGTGGTTCGTTCCGCTCTATTCGCTTGTCTTGGTGCTGCGTGCGCTTGTGGTGTTTGTGGACGCTTCTCTCGGCTGCAAGCTCGCACCTCTGGCTTTTATCTTCCAGCTGCCACTCTTTATCGGCTTCGTGCTGTCGCTCAGTGTCGATTTCGCGCGATTGCTGTCCAGAATACTGGATTTCTGGCTGCACGGCTTGACCATCAGCGTCTGGATCGTGTGTCTCAGCATCACGTTCAGAGACCCTCGAGTGTTTATCCTGCCAGGCTGCTTGATCGATTGCATGAACGCTGTGCTGGTTGAAGCCAATCTGCGGGCAGGACTCGCAGTCATCGCGGTTGTTGTCGTGGCTGCCTTTGTGTGTGCTGCTGGCTCTTATGTCTGCTGTGTCGCTGGATCTGGTCCAAGACGTGAAATACGAGGCTCGAGCCACTGCTCGACACTCGATTGTGAGTATCAAGGACCTGATGCTCAATGCTATGGGCACAACCTTCATGCTGCTTATCCGCATTCTCTACCGGAAGCATATAACGCTCAAACAAGAGCGTAGCACCCGTACACCAGGGCTGCATCAGTCGTTGTCGTACCGATGCAGGCTCAAGCTCCAGCACCAGTGCTCACCTTGTAACACTGCAGGACCTATTGAAACAAGCCTACAAGAGATTGTGGTTCGCACGACGTCTACCACGAAACAGCCACGACTGAATATGCGCTCGTCAAGATAGAAACGATTGTCGACGCTCGGCACACGCTTATTCCTGCGGCAGCTCGGATGACCCTGAGAATGCAACCATGGCAAGCGTATGTGCTGCATGGAGTTGGATTGACTGGTCTCATGCTATCTGCATTCCCATTTATCTTGAATGTGCCTCGATGGGTGTCCATTAGTGCGCTCGCAGCCACACTGGCGTTTGTGGGCTGGTTCCTGTGCTGTCTGCACCGGACGCTGCTCTACCAACTCGTTACGTCCTTTGATTTCGTATTCCTGTATCTGCAGCTTCTGGCTGCGCATGTGTGTATCTGCGACCTCATCCATTGGGATTGGAATCGGAGTTACGCCGTGGCGTCTGGTCATTTCTGGATCCTTTGGGCTCTCACGTTGGACGCTCTCACGCCAGAATTGCGCCGGCACTTGCGACTCAGGATGGCAACAGCCGTAGCGATTGTGTTCATTTGTGCGTTTGCCAAGGCTTTGCTGTCCATTGAGTTGCTGTACTGGACAAATTGGCAGATCCAGGACAATGAACTAATCGACATCTATGTGTTTAGACGACGGCTGAGATTCCACGTGCAGTCATTCCTGCTCAGTCGGTTCCTCACGATCTTCGCTTGGTGCAGTCGTCTGTTTTGGCGGATGTGCACGCGCACTGATAAAGACGAGTTGATGATGTTGCTCGGACGCGTGGAGTACAATTATCGCGACTGGATAGCACGAAGCCGGAGATGGACGCTAGTATCACCGACCAACATCATTAGCCCAGACTTCCAGTCAGCTTTGCACAATGGAGGTCGCCACTAGTCGACATTTCAAAATCAAAGCAAACTGTGTGACTAGTTATGCGTCTTGAAACCACTGATTGTCAATTAATATTTGGACTTTGGCATGACGAGCGTGCACTCGGCCCCAGCGATCGATGCTTTGCAGCTCGCGTCGCCGTATTACTACTTCATGCCGAGCGAGCAGCAGCCATCCCTCAATCTGTCCATTTTGATCCAGCATCGCGCCTTCTCACCAACACTTCACGCTCACTACCGCCGTCTCACTAAACGCATGGAGGCATGATTCGCGTGGCTCTATCTGGTTGTTTTACTACTCCGAGCGCTCGTGGTCTTTGTTGATGCGCGTCTGGGTCGGAATTGGCGCCCATGGCTTTCTTGCTTCAATTACTACTAGTGATCTCGTTTGTATTATCATTAAGTGAGGAGTTTGCACGTCTATTGGCGTATATGCTGGACTTCTGGCTGCATTCACTGACCATTGGCGTCTGGATCGTGTGTCTCGCTGTTACATTCAAAGACTCTCGAGTGTTGATCCTGCCAGGCTGCTGGGTTGATTGCGTCAATGCTGTGTTCGTTGAAGCCAATCTACAAGCTGGAACAACAGGTGTCTCTATCTCAATAGTGGCTGCGTTAGTGCTGATGGCGCTCATGACTGCAGTGGTACTGGATTAAATCCATGATATGGACTACGAGGCTCTTGTCACGCCTCGCCATTCGACTATCAGCGTCAAGGACTTGATGCTCAACGCGATGGGCACGACATTCATGCTGCTTGTTCGCATACTCTACCGGAAGTGCGAGGCGCTCAAGCAGGAACGCAATAGCGCCACCCCAGAATTGCATCACTCGCTCTTATCGGTGCCGACTCACGCTTCAACGTCAGATTATGGCCATCCACATCGCTGATCCCATTGAGAAAAGCCTGCGCCAGGAGGAAGCTACAAGCACTTTGAACTTGAGCCAGCCACGACTGAACATGCACTTTGTCAAGTTGCAGACCACGATCGATCCTCGCAAAGTGCTGGTGCCTTCTGTGGCAAGATTGACTATGAACATGAAGACGTGGCACGCATACGTGCTGCGTGCCATTGGTCTGGCTAGTCTCATCCTATCCACACTCCCGTTCTTTGGGAACGCACATAAATGGGTAGCAACATGCGCTCTCGTGACTGCCTTGGCCTTAGTGGGCTGGTTTCTATGCTGTCTACACCGGACTTTGCTGTATTAGCTCTTCACTTCTTTCGACTTTGGGTTCCTGTATCTACAACTTCTGGTTGCTCATGTTGTATTTGCAAACTCATCAGTTGGGATTGGACGAGAAGCTGCGCCGTGGCATCAAGCCATCTCTGGATGTTCTGGGCGTTAACGTTGGACGCGCTCACGCCTGGATTTCGCCACCGATTGCGACTTAAGATGGCGACAGTCATAATGATTGTGTTCCCGTGTGCGGTTGCAAAGGCTTTGTTGTCCATAGAGCTGCTGTATTGGACGCACTGGACTATCCAGGACAGTGTGCTGTTGGATATACGCATCCTCGGGCGACCGCTCAAGTTCCACGTACAATCGTTCTTGCTCAGTCGGTTCCTCACGATCCTGGTCTGGTGCAGTCGCTTGCTCTGGCGATTGTGCACGCGACGCGATGAAAATGAGCTCATGATGCTGCTTGGGCAAGTGGAGTACAATTACCGGTTGGAAGACGCAAAACAGAATCTGGAAGCATTCATCTGCACAAGCAATTGCGTCCGAGCCAGCGCCCAGTATCGATGACGAGTGAAGTGACCAATCCACCAAACGGATCACTCATGTAGTGTATAATGCTGGCGCTGATTGGCTTTGCACGCGGAAGATCTGCAAAGAGATGACCGTGCTCATATGCGATGTGGTGAATTCCAAATGGATTCCAGAAACACGCTTTGAAAACATGTGGAATGCGGAAAATTGCGCACAAGATTCGCTTCTCTGTCGAAACGCGATTTGATGAATGAAAATGCGATAGACAACCATTGTTGATTGTGCAGTTTTTGTGAAGAATGCTGAGTGCCAGCTAAGCCTTTCACAGATTTGAGTCTCTCTTTGGCTTAACCACGATCATGTGCGCTAATTATTATTGATTTTGAAATCGGTTTGGAGAATATGTTAAACTGGGTGACTACAGTGTTTGGGGCGACTCATTCCATTCCAGCGTCTACAACGACACACACAGTATGTGCATTTCTGTAGATCCCCTCCTTCTCCCGCTCCAGACCGATCGCATCTGGCTTTTGATCAGCATTTGTGTCTTTGTGTCGCGACGAATTAAGCAATTATGAGCCATACAACAACCCGATTAAAAGTTACCTATGCGCATATGGGATTCAGTGTATAGAACACATATGTATGATATACTCGACACCTAATGAGCTCTCGACAAGTTTATTCGAACGATTGATTGCAGCACATCTTTGCTTATTCGATTCTTTATGATGAACTCCCCCACGTAATTGTACTACGCAGTACAACACGTCTGGCTTTGATTTCGAGGTCGAGAGTTACGCCAACGTGGTGGCTGAAGGCAACTACTTCTATTAATACCCGTCGCCAAACCCGGTACTGTCCAACCTGGTGGCATTTGGTTCATCACAAGTGCGTCGGACTCGCTTTGTTCGACGTACCTGGGTCGGAGCTGCAAGGTGAACACGATCTCGTCGGGCAGCGGCACGTACGCGAGCCAGTCGGCTAGCACTGCAGCCAAGGCTGTGTATGCCATCAGCGGCATGACGTCGGGATACACACCTGTGGCTGCTGCGAAATTGACTCTTGCGAGTGCCAACTTTGGTGTCGGCACTCTTTCGTAAACTTTGTCACTTCATATAACAAAGGTCTGATTAATCAAATATATTGCTATGAATGCCTACTGAAAATGTAAAATGTCCATGAACACACGGTGACATTGCCACGGCTGGCTGTGTGCTTTGTTGTGAAGTGCGCAATTTCATGCTTGTTCGTGCTCTACCATCCAACTTGCCCAATCAACGCTCGATCTGCTCTCAATGTCTTACTATAGGCATCGTGGACGGATATCGCTGGTAAGTCTGCCGAACTGGTGAGAGTCGACGTGGCATCTGTGGTCAGCAATCCAGTGGCCCGTGACGCTAGGATCCCTCCATGACCGCTACAGGGACGTGGGCTTGCTCTGTCAACCGGTGTGGTTCCCAAGCTCCCCGCTCGGCCAGGTCATGTCGTCGACTGGACAGCGACCGCGAGGCATGAGCCAAATACCTGGTGCGCAACGGTCCTTTCGCGAAGCGATCGCGTTACGTCACGGCATCCGAAGGTTCCTTGATTTCTACGACGGTGCTGATTCTCTTCCGAGCCGCCAGGAATTCGAGCACCGTTTTGCGATGCCAGGGAGTGTGACGGAGCAAATGCGCTGGCAAACGCAGGTGGATTCGGCAGCTACACGACGAGGTGTCGCAGCTAGCAGCAACGAGTTGTGGCACCGACGGTGGCGCTCCCTGTGGCGCGTAGACTACCTCTACACCTCGATCCAGACCGCTGGTGTCTCGAGCGGAGGTCGCATTCATCTATTCCCACATCTACCTACTACCGCACTGCGCTCCGTGCTCAAGATCGCAGTTGTGGCCAGCCGTCGGCTGCACCCGTCGCGGATATTCTCAGTGATTCCACCCTTGGTGTCGAAAGCACGTGGCTTAAGTTCGACCGGGCCAACCGCGGCTTGTTGATGCCGGTTGTGCACGATCTCCAGTTTCGCCTCGCGTTTCGACAGCTGCCAGTTGGTAGTAGGTTCGCGTTCCTTCAGGCATCAAGGCCAGACATCGTTTGCTGCCCTCATGACGGGTGCTCGGCACCCGAGACCGAGCGGCACCTCTTCTTTGAGTGCGCGAGAGCTTCGGAGCTCTGGACGATTGTCGGTCGTGATTGGGTGCGTCTGCTCGGACGGGTGTCAGCGTGGTATCACGTTCCGAACCCATCCTCCGTGTCCGGCTGTAGCTCGCACGGCCTCGATCCCGAGGCCGTTCGCAGAGTCTGGTACATCTTTCGTGCCATTGCACTACATCAGCTTTGGACGCAGCGGAATGAGTTTGTCTTTGACGGCCGCCAACCGCCTGCACTCGCCCAACACGTGATCAAGCTCTACGCCAACTTTATAGCCCACCTCCGCCATGTGAGGCGGATTGGGAATATCGACGCTGCTGCGCTCGAGCGCATCATTGGCACGCTCCGCAAAAGTGCGAATGGAGGGATCCCATTCGATCGATTTCCCCGCCTTATAGCCACCCGTGACGTGTCACGACTCATTCCACTTCGTGCAATTCGCGCCATATTCGGACACACAGGCTAAGCGTCTGCTGTTGCCGCCCTGTATTTTAGCTTAGAACTTCTAGCAGTTGAGAACTTGAGGCTAATCCGTCAATCGAGCCGCTTCAAAGTAAGAAGTGTGCAATTTCTTGCTGAGGTTAGTTACATCAGGAGTAATTTACACTAACGATTACAGTACAGCTTAATTACTTCCTACTGTACAGTAGTGTGAAATTATTATGACAAAATGTGGGGTGATCTTAAAACTTACGACAAGATGGACTTATCATGACAAAATGTGACTCAGTTCGTTGATTGGATCCAGTATTTAGGTGTATTGTTTATAATCGTTAAACGTATTTTTGGTTTCTGGTCGGATTCGGCGAGTAGAGCGTTGATGTGCATTGATCACCACCTGTTTCGCTCTCGTTGCTCGCATGATCTTGAGTCAAGCGCCTTCTGTGGCATCGGTAGCTATAGCACTCGCCCAATCTTCGTCATATTTCGTGGACCGGTATTCCAAATGTATCTCCTCGGAAACAGCTGGTTCGCAAAGTAAATTCTTGGTAAATTTTCATTATTGGGACGATACACTGTAACCTGTAGCACATGCATGAGATGTTTCAGAATTGGTAAAAAAACCGATATGTTTTACAATGCCATATAGGTTTCGGTTTTATTTCGATTTAACCTATTGTATTTCGCTTGAGTTTCATTACCAATAGCCACGTCAGGAATAGATCTCGCCGCACAACACGACAAAGCGGAATCAGTATCCTGGGCGACGCATTGCCATCATGTCCGACGGCTAACTGCGCTGCCGCGGCTCAGTGCTTATTTTGGCTCTCAAACTTTGAAAGCCAAGAATTTATGGATAGTCAAAGATCGAAACTGTGTCTAAACAACACGATGTTGGTATTTTGACTCAGACGAAACTGTACGATACTGTATTATGATTAGCAATTGCAAGGACAAAAGTAAAGTCGGCTGGTGACAGTGTTTACAAGTGATTGGCTCTTCTTTGTCTGGCAAAGAGTGGCACAAAAGACAGGACGGGTGCACGACCGATCACGGTCGTGGGTTCCAAGCGGTCTCTGCACTCTCTTGACCAAGATCAGGTCTCTCATGACTCACTGCGACTTCATATTCTCAAGAGAGCGGCGTTCGGCAATCCCAGCTGCTGCGCTCAATCGTCTGTTGGTTCCGCATGAACGCTGCACGGCACAAGAGATCGAATGCGATCCGGAGAGGAATGCGCGCCCGGCTCCAGTCCTCTCTCTCATTGTTGCATTTGCTTTGCCCTCCGCAACCTCCTTCCTCCAACCATCGCTCACGTCCAAGCCATGAAGTTCTCCGCTTTGATCGTCGGCCTCGCTGCTTGCCTGGCTCAGGTCTCCGCCGTGAGCTACACCATCGGCACGGCCCCCGGTATCGCCAAGTCCACCACAGGCGGTGGCTCTGCTACGGCTGTGTACCCCACGTCCATCACGGAGCTCAAGACGTACCTCAAGAGCTCTTCGGCCCAGGTGATCATTCTCACCACGGGCTTCAGCTTCGCTGGCACTGAAGGCACCACTACTGAGGCTGGTTGCCGTCCTCTCGCCATGCGTGAGTGCATTGCGCTTAACAACGGCTACAAGGGCCAGGACTGCATCCTGCAGAGCGGCGGCATGTCCAACACGGGCGGGTGTACTGAGGGCACGTCGGTCAGTGTGACGTACGATCTGGCCGCGTACACGAACGCTCTGGTGGTGACGTCCAACAAGACGCTGCGTGGTATCGGCACCAAGGGCATCTTGAACGGCAAGGGTCTGTACATCACGGGCAGCAACGTCATCATCCAGAACATCTACATCACCAACTTGAACCCGAAGTACATCTGGGGTGGCGATGCCATCTACATCGGCACGAGCACAGTGCAGTCCAACATTTGGCTCGACCACATTAAGGTCTCGGACGTCGGTCGTCAGATGGTCACGGTCAATGCGCCCGGTGTCAAGAGCCTCACCATCTCCAACTCGGAGTTCGATGGTGCCACGACCTACTCATCCACGTGCGACGGCCGCCACTACTGGACGTTCATCTTCTGGGGCACGCAGACCTACATCAACATGATCAAGAACTACATCCACCACACGTCCGGCCGCTCGCCCAAGTGGGGCGGCTCGTCCGACAGCACGGAGAAGATCGTGGGCTGGGCTGTGAACAACTACTGGTACAACACTGCTTCGTACGACTTTGAGGTCGAGAGCTACGCCAGCGTCGTGGTGGAAGGCAACTATTTTGCGTCGTCGCCCAACCCGGTTCTGGCCACGTCGGCCACTGTGGGCAACGTCTGGTTCATCACGAGCACGTCGGACTCGCTCTGCTCGACGTATTTGGGCCGCAGCTGCAAGGTGAACACACTGGACTCTGCCAGCACGGGCACGGCCGCGAGCCAGGCTGCTAGCACAGCCGCCAAGGCTGTGTACGCTATCAGCGGCATGACGTCGGGCTACACGCCTGTGGCGGCTGCCAAGCTGACGCTGTCAACGACCAACTACGGTGTGGGCGACCTCTCGTAGATGCCTTTCTGCATCCAATGGGAGCTGAATATGTGTCTTTAGAGTCATAACAAAATTACCCATAAAACACACCATATTGATGGCTATACCTTCTGCACGCATTCCTACTGTGCCGATATACTGCGTATTGTCGCGTCGACGACTGGCAACGCTTCACAAGATCGATCCCGCATGGACTTTTTGGAATAAAAGACGAAGCGCTGGCGGATTTCACTGTGTATTGAGTGCGAATGAATTCTTGGATTAGATTGCTTCTATTAATACCAAAGTCTCAGGCCTATTCGGACAGGCTCGGATGTTTCTAGAGACGAACCTAAGCGAGGTCGCCCACGCCGTAGTTGATGGTCGAGAGCGTGAGCTGGGCAGCAGCCACAGGCGAGTAACCTGTCGTCATGCCACTGATAGC
>JAADVW010000259.1:0-43035 GCA_023335875.1 Elongisporangium prolatum
AGACCAGCGAAGGTAATGGGGGACAGGATGTTAATGCTCGTCTCCTCAATGCGGGTGACGAAGCCACCGAACAGAGCGAGCGACACAAGAGCAGCCGAACCGATGGCGAAGCCCTTGCCAATAGCAGCCGTGGTGTTACCAGCAGCGTCAAGAGCATCGGTCTTGTCACGCACTTCAGCAGGAAGTTCAGCCATCTCGGCAATACCACCAGCGTTGTCACAGATAGGGCCGTACACATCAATAGACAGGCAGGTCGCGAGCGTGCCAAGGAAACCGAGGGCAGCAAGGGCCACGCCGTACATGCCTGCGGTGGAGAAGCCCACGTACACAGCAATGGAGATGACCGTAATGGGGATAATGGCCGACTTGTAACCAAGAGCAAGACCGTAGATGATGTTGGTCGCAGCGCCAGTCTCGCACGACTGGGCGACTTCACGCACCGGGTGGTAGCTGTGCGACGTGAAGTACTCCGTCACGAAGCCAACGATGCAGCCGCCCCAGAGGCCGACAGCAACGCAGTAGAAAGCCTTGATGGGGGTCACGGTGTAGATGCCACCAATGGTGAAGGCGGCAGGAAGGAGCCAGTAAGCGACCGGGACAATCACGGCAGTCATCAGAAGGGTCGACACAAAGATCTGGACCTTGAGCACGTGCTCCACGTCCTTCTCCTGCTTGACAGGGAAGGCATGGGTGGCGAGGAAGCTGGTGGCAGCCGAGGCGAAGATGCCGCAAGCCGTGATCACCAGAGGGAACAGGACAGCGGGCCAGCCAGCAGCAATGATTTCAGGGCTCTGGGTCGAGATGACAAGGGTAGCGCACGTGGCTTCAGCGAGCGAACCGAAAAGGTCCGAGCCCATACCAGCGACATCACCGACGTTGTCACCGACATTGTCGGCAATGGTGGCTGGGTTACGCGGGTCATCTTCCGGGATGTTCTCCACGACCTTGCCAGCAAGATCAGCACCGACATCGGCAGCCTTGGTGTAGATACCACCGCCGACACGGCCGAAAAGGGCAATGGACGAACCGCCAAGACCGAAGCCGGCAATGGCCTCGAAAAGCTGCTTGGCGTTGGTGGCGAGCGGGTACTGGATAGCAAAGGTCTTGATCAAGGTGAACAGCACAAGCAGAGCCAGCGAGGTGAGGCCATAGCCCATGACACCACCAGCGCGGAAAGCCGTGTTGAACGAACCAGACCAGCCGCGGGCACCTTCCTTCATGGCCGAGACCGTGGTACGCGCGTTGGCGTACACAGCGACCATCATGCCCAGGTAACCGGCAATCATCGAGGTGAGACCACCGACAGCGAAAGCCGTAGCGGTCAGAGCACCGACAGTCCAGTCGAAAGTCTTGCCGTCCTTGTTCACGTACGACGTGAGCACGAGGATGACCGAGCCAAAGACAATGATGAAGGCGAAGCAGAGCGTGTATTCCGCCAGCAGAAAAGCACGAGCGCCTTCCTGGATGGCCGTGTAGATCTCAAACAGACGGTCGGCCGTCTGGCTGCGCACATCCGAAGCGAGCAGCGAGTAGCCATCACCGCGACGCGTGACCTTGATCTTAGACACTTCCCAGAAGAGGTAGATGGCAAAGAGGACGCCAAAGACGCCCGAGGACACCACAAAGGTGTCGACTTCGAAGGCAGACACCATCTTCTCAAAACTTGCAACGCGGATCGACCGAAGGAGGACGAAGAACGAGGGCGCAAATTCCGAAATGGCGAGCCAACTGCCGCATCCGCCAGAGCGCTTTCCACCACAGATCTTGCTACTACCTTGCGCAATGTATGCCAATACAAATCAGATGTGTGCTTATTTCAACGTGGAAAAACCTTGTGTGGGAGAAGGTTTTTCCACATAGATAGATCCCGGCTGGCTTCGACTTGGATCGCAGAAAAGAGCCTGCGGATTGATTGACTTGGCAGTGGATGAGGTTTTTTATCCTGATTCGGGTCCACGCACCAGTACAATTGCGGCCGGAGGTGGTGGACGAACCATTTGCCAAGATCGCTCTACTCTCAGCCAAACCATTCCATCTCCAGATTAAGCTGCTGCTGCTGCTATTCGCTATTGTACTGTACTCACAGGACGATTCTCAAAATGGAAAAGGAGCGGGCTCATTCTCACAGAGTCACTTATTCGCACTGAGTTGGGATTTCGAATGTTGCCCGAGATCCTTCCCGCCCGAAGCAAAGAAAATCATCACGCTCTAAAACCGTCTGTTGCTGGGGTTGGGGCATCGGGCAGCTGCCCACTTAGTTTACGTTGCGCTTGAGTTGCCGAGCGCGATTCAATATGTTGCGGATTTGCGAGGGAAATTGGGACAGTCACACTGTGAATGCGCATTGCAGGCGCTTTGTGCGCTGGACGTGCTCATAGATCGCACGCAAAGGCGCGTGCTTCATGATGCGCATCCTGCCAGTGCAGAGGGCGGCCAGGCTCGAGCAACCTCGAGAACCAGATCCAAAGTGATCCGGTGAGCGTGCATATAAAATCTTCTCCTGGGTTCACCTGCATTAGACCAACTTGCTCCCAGCGCAGTTCAGCCCCACCAAGCAACGCAATGCGGGCAGCCGTCGTGCACCATCCGTTAGAGGGGGGACCGATTGCCAATCACAGATTTGACGGTGCGTGTTTTTACTTTCTGAACCTGACATTCCCACACTTGTGACAAAAATCCTCGCTGGGTACTTCGTACCGGTTTTGTGGTACAGCTGTCCTATCCTGTCAGTGTTAATCTAGGACGCTTAGATCATTTGCGGTGGTTTCCCCTGGGCGCGCCTCTCCATGGAGAAATCAGGGGAATGAGGTGGTGCGGGCGGGCGGTTCGTGGCTCTGTATCAACGCATGGCGGTTCATATTGTCTGGGTGGTTACGTTTGGTTTCGCTTTGTTGCCTCTTCCACAATGCTGCGCGTGCAACGAACAGTCAGTCGTGGTTTCACTCGCTCGGTGGGTTGGAGTGGCAGAGTCAAGTAGCTGCGTTGCAGAGATCGTGAGTTGAGAGCGTACATTCGCGAGCCATGGAAGATGAAGAGAGCAAGCTTGACCTCGAACTCGAGCTGGACGCCGATGAGCGAATCTTTATCGACGAGCGCGAGCGCAAGGAGTTGCATAATCAGATGGCGCAGTTGAGTCCGCGGCGAAGAACTACTGAAGGCGCGACGACGTCCACAACGACGCTACCGTTCTACGAAGACATCTCGCCCAGCGAAGCGGTCGAGCGGCTGTTCAAGTGGTTTCACGTGACGACAGATGACGAGCGCGAGCGAATGGAGCTGGACGCTGAAGCACAAGAAGCGATTTCTTTCACTGAGTTCAACCGCCTCCGTCGCTGCCTTGGGAAAGACGCCGTGACAGAACGAGAATGGGAGCGTGCACTGGAGGAGCTGGGAGCAGCTGAAGGTGACGGAAAAGTCAAGCGCAAGGATTTCAAAGCTCTTTTTGGCCCACCGCCGTATTTCGGCAGTCAATCGGTGCAAGGAATTGTGCAGTCAGTGATGAAGGCCGAGGAATACATTCACTTCGCGCAGATGCTGCTCGATCGATTTGGTAAATTCAAGGAAGGGACTGTTGAAGACGGACTGGAATCAATTTACCGCAAAAATATTGGATTTGCTCAACTCCAGGAGCTGCAACGTGCTTGCTGCGCGGAGTCGATGATCGATTCTGTAGGATGGATTGAAATTTGCCAGAAACTCCATGTTCCTGAACCGTACGAGGGTCTAGATTGGATGCATTTTACGGAAGCATTCTCGGTTCTGATTGATAAATCGACAAGCAAGCGACTTTTTAGTCCGCATGCGGATCCAGCTGCAGTTGTTTATGCAGTCTTGGCCAATGAAAACGTCATGGCATCAATAAAGGACCCAGACGAAGACCGAGTCACTGGCCAGGCCTTGACAAATTTACTTCGCAACCAACGAAAGCAAGTCGATGATGAGGGATGGTTGCATCTTTTACAGAACGTTCAAACATCGTACAATGCTGATCATATAAAGCAATCAGAGGAGGCCACAATGGCCAATGATTCAGGTCGAGAAAAGCCGTACGTGGTTGTACGAAACACGAAAAATCAAGTTTTGTCGTACGAGATTGTGTTTGATGGAGGTGATACTGGACTTGAGCTGCAGTCAGACTTTTATGGTCATTGTTTGACTGTTTCATCGATTTCTGGGCAAGCCAAGCGACACCCAATTATTCAAAAGCACGATATTGTTGCTGCAGTGAACGATGTGAATTTGACTCAAGAAAATATGGCTGCAAACAAAGACCAAGAAAAAGAATGGTTGGGTAAAGGAATGGATTTACTTTCGCAGAGTGGATCTCGAAAGGTTACCTTCCATCGTCAAGAATCATACTTCCAGTATAGTGTTTCCCATATCATCGATGAGATCGAGGAAAGGACAGAAAGAACTCTTCACATCTTCATGAAAACGATCGATGAAATCCCGCACAATGCCAAACTCACAATTCAGGTACCAAACATGACCTCTTGGAACTCGACGTGGAAACCGAGTTCCGATGATTTAGAAATTGAATTTGAGGCTCCACAAGACCCTGATCTGGAATATACCGAAATATTGTGGAGCGCAGATTCTCAATCAATCGAAGTAAAGCTTCAAGGGCATACTGCGATTGCGAGCAATTCGTTAGTGGTGATGAAAATAACTGGAATGGATTGTGGTGAAACGATGATGGTCGGTCCATGCGAAATGACTCAGTCTGACGATTCAAAGTCTTTTATTTCTCTCTACAACGACTGGAAATACCGTGAAAGCACATTACGCAAAAATCCTGTTCGTGAGCGAACTCGCCGCACAGGCGAGATTCTAGATTCCTCAGTGCAACCTTTGGGCAAGTGTTTCCACTCTGGCGATTCCGGCTTGACCCTTGGAAGTGATTTTTTCGGTCAATGTCCTGTGGTTACTACGGTAAAATCGCTTTCACAAGGTTCACAGCTGGATGTAAGAGTTCAAGACATATTGTCGTCGATTATTTCCATTGGTGATAAAAATGGTGTGATGCTTAATCAATTCAACTGCATCAAGCCTTTCGCGCTCGGCAAGCGTGATTCTGATGCTCATATCAAGGCAGTGCAGGAGCGATTGGCAACTTGTCATAAATCTGGTCGACCGTATTATCTTCAGTTTTTGCGATTGAGCTCTGATTTCTATCACGACAACGGACGAACAATATTCACTTTTCGTGCTCGAACAAGTTTGCGTGGAAACAGTTCACTTATGATGAAAATGCCGAATCACAACTGGAACGCTACTGGACCAGTCGTAAGCAAAGTGATTGAACCTCCAAATGTATTGATTCGAGAAACTTTTTGGGATTCTCAACAGCATTCGTTGCATTTAGTTATAGACAATGGGAATATCGCTGAAACGAGTCAGATCGTCCTTGAAATCGAAGGATTGACAGCTCCGAGTGAAAAATGTGCGGGCCCCAGTGTAGTTGTTGGTGTTCACCACGGCGATAGTGTCAATGCCCCGGAGATGGATTTTACCTGGTATGATAATTGGCACTCCTTCATGGAATTTCATCATCAAATTGATGCGTCGACGATTACGGAGACCTTAAAACGATTCAAGACAAGTCCAGCGATGTTGTGGGATGTTTTAGAGTACACGAGCCTTCTTTTTGATATGAGCAAGACCACTGATTCAGAACACATGACTATTTCAAATCTAAACAATTTGATTGAAACAGTATGTGGGTCGGGCAAGAAAATGAATCCGTCCGACTGGGATACACTATGCTATAACTTGGGAGCAAATCCAGTTGTGGGACTTTCTCGTCGTCAATTTGCGTGCTGTTGGTATGATCTCATTGGATTGAACGTATTTAATGCTAAAGACATTTACATTCGATTGCATACAGCAGAGAGACTGTTCAAGGAGATTATATTAATTTTTCAAGAGGAAGACGAACAGGATCTGATCACTTTTGAAACCATCGAAAAGCTTGCTAAAATCGCTGGGTTTTCTGATGATGCAAAAACCAAAGCAATAGCTGCGTTGCGTAAAGAGCAGAAACAGGGATGGGATTGTGGTGCGTTCTCTCAAATCGTTTGTGGTGGAAATACGGCGATTAGCTTTGAAGATAACGCGTCCAGGCTATGGGTTAAAATTTACTATGCGAAGAAGCTCTACGATGACTTCAGCTCAAAAAAGCGGATGAGAAAGAAAAATCTGGATGAATTGCTGTGTGCTGCCAGAGTTTCAGAGCCCAAGTTGACAAACAGGCTCTGGACAGAAGTTTGTGACAGCGTTGATGCGGATGACGTCCGAGGTCTCTCTCTTGGCCATTTTATTGAGGTGTATGCAGGAGATATGCTGGGATCTCGCCATTCGTTGGCTGATTATTACCGTATCGAGACATTCAAGCTTCTTCCGGAGCGTCGTGGAAAGGATACCGAAGTAAGCAAAGAGGCTGTTTTAAACATTGCCCCAGAAAAAGTTAATGTGAAAGACGTGGCTGCAAAAGCTCTGGACGAAACTGCTAGTGCAGAAGAACTTTTCCAAGATTTGCTCAGTCAGGGTCTTGAATTCAGCAAACTGGCGAAAATCGAAGAAAAGGTAGTGGACACGTTTCAATTTGAGACCAATTTGGTTGCAAAGAATCACTCGCGTGCTAAAGGGTTTCTTCATATGGAAGTCCGAAGTATCACTGAATTGGCTGATCGCCTGATTCAAAAGAACTCAACTTTCAACAAAGATAGCGAAGAGGCCGAAGAATTATACCTTATGTTTGAAGTCACTGATGCGAAAGGATTAATACCACGAGTTCCGCCTTTACCGAAGACCAACAAGTGCTCTATGCTGAAGAACAAATTGTTTGGCGAGAAAGAAGACTCGCGCGATTACATCGTTACGAAAGAAGAGTTGTGGGATAACGGCAAAACGCAAGCTCTGATGAAGCAAATAGACGATCTTGAGAAGGAGCTGAAGAACTATAAGATCCAAACACCAGAATACCAAGAAACAACGGCAAAAATTATGGATTTAGAGAAGCAGTTCATACCATCACAATCGTTTGATGGTCGCATATTTTCCAGCCTGATTCTCCGAGATCCTTCTCCAGATGCAATCATTCGCTTTCCAGAGGATAAATTTCGCCTCTACGTCGACTATCCTGAAAACGATCCGTTCGCGAACTTGTATGTTGTGTGCAAATTGTTCAAGCGTATTGGATCAAAAGAGAGTGGACTTCAACTCGAGCTGAAATTTGCACAAGTTGCCTTATACAAGGCTGAAATGACGTATAAGATTCTTCAGAATCTAGTTGAGCAGCAGGATCAGCATTTGCGCCACATTATCGCTGAAGAACATTCAAAGGGAAAGGAATCTGTGAATGACAACCGCGTATGGACAAATTTATCAAAGCTAAAACAGAAGAGGCAAGATCTTGCCGATTTTGGCTCTGAGGTTCGCGGGCTCAAGGCGAATGTAGCACGCATTGAAGGTGAGCTTCAACCGTACAATGATAAACGCGGTTACATCGACGGCGTTCAGAGTGCAAGCGATCAAGTTAAAGCAGGTGACAACACGAACGAAGGCGTGGATGAGAAAGCTGAGCGAATTCCTAATTTTCAACTCGAGGATCCGCAACTGGACGAAATTAAGCGCGTGAAGTTCGTTGGTCAAATGTTTTTTGAGATGGGGGAACTGTTTCGCGTTCTTCATGATGATAAAGAGTATACGGAAGATCTGGCAACGTTTACAACTGAGCATCACCATGATGTGGGGCTCATTCTGGTCTATTTTCAGTACAAATGTGAGTCTATGAAAAATGAAGTTATTCCAACGAGTTTGGCTTCAATGACAATCTCCATGTCTGGCAATGAAAAGACGTCTGACATCACAAAGGTGAAGACTGAGACTGCTTACGAGTATCCATCGCATTCAGACTTGGAGCTGGAATGGATATCTGATATACTCAAACGTGGAGATCGTTTGTGTATCGTGAGAGAAGGAGATGCATACAAGCTAAGCATGCCGTACTTTCTCCTACTATGGAATGAAGTGGATAACGGGAAAAACGACACAAGTGATTCTGATCCCAATTCAAATTTCGATTGGTGGGTTCCTGATATCCTTAAAACAGTGTATTCCTCTAAGGATAAAATTGTCAACACTGACGTGTCAAAGCGTTCGGGAAATCTACACTTTCCATCGTCCATAGACTTGAGCTTGCCTCCTGGAACGTACAAGATTTATCTCATTCGAAACGAGACAGACAAACAAGGAAATAACTTTCGCCTTGTTCTTGGGAATACACCAACATTAGCTGTTCTCCCAGGCATTAATAGTGTTCACACGTCGTTCGGGACGACACCACTAATTGACGTGAAGCCAGTCAGCGCGTCCTTGCAAGTCTTTGCTGACAGAGATCGTGAAAGTGTATCCGATGCTCTGACCAATCCTGATGGAAACGTTGACGGAAACTATGTTAAATCCATTGAGTTGGAGCAAGAG
This sequence comes from Elongisporangium prolatum, assembly GCA_023335875.1. Lineage (NCBI taxonomy): Eukaryota > Oomycota > Peronosporomycetes > Pythiales > Pythiaceae > Elongisporangium > Elongisporangium prolatum. The sequence goes on from JAADVW010000259.1 coordinate 8,485, forward strand.
ATTGAGGTTACGCGGAACGATATTGTAAAAGGCATGCTGGAGTTCGAAAAGCTTAAGGTAAAAAAAGAAGGCATCATCGTGAAACAAAAACTAGAGCGCTTACAAATGATCTTAGAAGATTTATTTGCAGCCAAGTTGGCGCTTCGAGAGAAAAACGTCAATGCTCCAACGACGACTATTCCAGTCGAAAATGCTGCTAAGAACAGTACGTTTTCTCATTCTGATGTGCTTGTGTTCTCGTACTGGTTCCAGATTGGAGAGCCTTGCACTCGTGATGTCATTGTTCTTCTTCCAGCTGATGTGGTTCGTGTTGCCGATCTCCTCCGCTCAACAATTCTTGGCAAGCTACAAGCAAATGATCCGCAACAGGTAAATGCCGTAAGAGCTACCATGGAGTTTGAACTGAATGAAGTCGCGCAGTTCGTGAACATGAAATTTACTATTACTGGATTGTTGAAAATAATCCGTCGATGGATTCAACCATATCTTGGTTTTGGAGGTGGAACGGGGCCAACTGACAAAAGCGATCAATACAAGGCGATAACTCAAGCTGGAGATGGATCTTTTGTCTGGGACGAATGTATGAAGGCTTACAAAAATGCATCGAGCACGACAAAGAAGAGCTTTGCGTTCATAATTCGTGACCTACTTGATGAAATTGGCGCACGAAAGACTCAACTAGGGATAACAGGCAATTCTGAGCTCCCGAACCAAAAAGTGTCATTACTGCTTTCTAAGGTGGGCATCGAAATACCGATTGTTCCGTCACAAGCCACGCGCCGCATGGCAAATGGAGGCATAAACACGTCTTCAAAAAATACGCTTGTCGGTGAGTACAAATATACTCTTGGGAGCCGCTTCCAGGAAGGTGGTTTCTTTGTGGCAAAATACATTCGACGGCCTGCTGAATCTGGAAACGCGCCCTCCACGATAAACGACACGACGGGCGAGATCTGCCGCTTCGGACCGTTTTACATCGAGCCAGCGATCTTTTCAATTGACCCTGTGCAAGTTCTTTTGTACATTGGCAATCTTCTCAAGAAGATTGCGATGTCTGATCAAGGCAAGCTTGTGATGAAAATAATTGCACAGTTTTACCTTTCTCTTGCGAAATATTTCCTGGCCATTGTAAGTTTGTCGTTCAACATTTCGGTGTTGTCAGGAAATTTCAATATTGGCGTTGGCCACCTGAAAACGTTGCTGCACGACTTCCAATTGAGGCTCGCAAATTATTTCGGACCAGTGAACGTTGCTTTTGATGCAATTTCGAGATTTTTCAGTGGATATATTTCGGATCTTCTTGCTCGCCTACAATTGTTCGATGCTGCTGGAGAGTGCTTTGCTGGCTTTTTCCTCTACGCGATTCTGGGAATGCTGTTTTCTGCGACGTTCATTGTGTACGTTGTTGTGCAAGAGGATCTTTTACTGAAAGTGCAAAAATTGCATACGTATCTCTCATTCAGCCCTGGAAAAACACTTGCTGGTATATTGGAACAAGTGGGGGCCCTGCTAGTCATCCCACTTTACTTGACGATCAAGTCGTGCGTGCTCTTCATTTCTCGACACTGGACAATGTTTTATAATCGTCTAATGAAGCCTACGTCTGTCGCCATGGCCGAGTTTAAATTGTTTACGGTGGCCACCGAGCAATGTCCTCATGTTGACCTGGCCAAAATCAATTACGGCTTCGGATTTGCTGCGGTCATACTGATCGTGATATTTTTGTTCATTTGTTTGCCACTATTGCTTTTGGATTTGTTCAGCTGGGTGCCCCTCACGGAGCTCGAAGATAAACAAAAACTGGATCAGCTTTCTCACAGCTATAAAAGGGATGATATCAAATCAGCTGTCCACAGTAATGCAAATTTGGTCGAAATTCAAATCAAATGCCCGTCTAAGATTGCAGCTTGGCGGCCTATCAAATGCCCGTCTAGAATCTTATCCTGCGCAAAAGGGTTCGTGTGGCGCGGATCATTCAAAAGACGTTATGATGATTACATGAGCCTTGGTTTCCAAGATCTGCTCAAGAAATATGGATATTTCGGCCTTTTTTGGTCGTTTATCTACATTTATGCTCACCTCATGTTTCAATCGTTTGGCCGCGCATTTGGTGCTTTGCTCGGCTGGCGTGGCCAAGGCAAGTACATGTACAAGCACGCAATAATGCGACCAACCTCAAAATGGAAAGTGTGCGATATCTTTTGCTTCCGTTTCAATTTGGCCTGGAAAGCTCAATACATTAAAGACAAAATGATCATGCCACTCGTCAACATTTGCATGGTCACCCTTGGGTTGTGGGGAGAAACGCAATGCAAGGAGTTCAACGTGGAAGAACGCGCAAATGATTGTTATCGGATGGAGCCTAGTGGTGAAATTAAACAGCTTCAGATGATGACTTTACATGGAAAGATTGTGAGTCTGTTTTGGCTGTGTGTTCCGAAAACGATGGTATTAGCGTATTTATCAGAAGTTTTGAACCGAGGACCTGTGTTTGGATACTTTCTGAATAGCCAGTTTCTGCAGGCTGATATTCCAGAATCAGAGAGAGAAAAAGACCCAATTTGGCGTTTTCATTCATTGATGGCGTTTTCAGGCGAAGAGGACGTTGTTTACCTATCTGAAACAAGATTTTATACCACTGCACTCAAGTGGGGGAGTGCGCTTGTAGAAATTATATCGCTACTCATGGTGTTTCCAAGTGGTGCAAACAATCAGACTGCCCTCTTCGGTATTTCTTTGATTTCTGCAGTTGTGGCACCGCTCATTGAAATGAATCAACAGATGATCAAAATCTATGTGGATTATACGGAGACTTTGGAGAGCTTCGTGAGTTCGAAGAGTCTGGGTGACGCATGGTCGGCTGTCAAGAAGGTTAAAGATGGTATCGGCGATTTGACAGATGGTGCTCCTTCGGTCTCTGTCAACTTGCAATCAATCGCTAAGGAAAACGCACGATGGACGGCCAGAAAGGAGGCGCAAAAGAAAAAAGAGGATGCTAGTCAAGGTGTAAATCCTGCTTCGGCGGGATCTCCTGCGACTACGTCCACAAATACAACTGAGCAAACAACAGACAAGAGTTTAGGCAAAACTGCACCTCCAGAGAAAAACGCAAAGAAGTCCACAGTTGGTCAAACTACGGCGACAGCATCCTCAGCCATTGGAGGTAACTCAACGTCACCAACGACGCAGATCAAGGTGGATGACCAAACGGATCCACAGCCAGATGGTAATTCTAGTGTTGTCGGGAAAACGTTGATGGCGTCGCAAATGATGGGGGGAACCGGCGCTGGTGTGTCGATTGATATAAATGATGATGATGATAACCAGAATGACGATAAAAATGACGATAACGATAACGACGATGATAACGGTAACGATGATGAGGACAACAAAGGTGATGATAACGATGATGACAATGCTGATGATGAGGATGACGACAATGGTGACAATCAATCTATTCAGGACACAGCAGCTGCTGCTGCTGTTGCAGCCACTGGTCTAATTAAGACGGTCAAATCTCTCATCTTGCTCTCAGCAAAGCCTGACGTCAGCTATGTGGTTCTCACTGATGCATTAGATGTCGGTGAAGGAGAAATCACTTTGAACTGGGAAATTAATGCAAAGCAGCGTTTTCATGCGCTAGATGCCATCGGAATGTTTCCCGCACGAGCTCCAGGCGATTTCACGATTCGAACAATGGAAGATTGTATTTGCTACCGACTACTGAAGGACAAAATTGCCGAGAGATTCGGATGGAGTCCTCTAAATCAGAACAGCGATGACTTCGAGCGAGAGCTTATCATTCGCCAAGCTAAGAGCCTTCGAGACGTGTCTGAACGAGAGGTGACGCGAATCGCATACCGGGCCCTTAGTAATGCGGGAGATGAAAACTCAAATGCAAAGAAAGATGAACTCTTAAAAAGAGCTGATTCGACGATAACAACGATGCTGCATTCTCCTAAACTCAAGCCATACAAGAAGAAGATGAGTGATATGCTTGAAGAAGAAGTTATCGAGAACAAGTTGCATCTCAAGGTAAGAACTTTATTGTTTGGTGCTGTTATACACACTATAATAACCAGCACTAATTGCACACAGTCACCTAAAACAAGTCGGATGTACAGCAAAGCTGTTGGTGGTTTAGAAGAAGCGGCGAAGAAAGCTCGAAAGGTACCCTCTCGAAATGTTGTGGTGTTAAGTGGGAATGTCAAACTTACTGAATTTTATATAGACGGTCAGTGGCCAAGTGAAATTTCGTCCAGCCAACAACTGCGTCTCAGAAGACCACAAAGAGTTTGAGTCATTTATCTATGGCAATGGGGCTGGAATTTATCAGTCTAAGTACGGTCTTCATTCATACGAATTTTGCTACCTGCGCCACTCCGATGTCGAAGCAAAAGTAGTGGGTTTGGCTAACGAAAAGAAGAAAGCAAATGCGCTTGGTGGAGACAAGGTCTCACCAGTTGCTCCCGAAGACGAATCCAAAAACTATGAAATTTTGGATCGATTCACGTCAAACGCGATCCAGATCGGCACATTTAACGTGTTCATGAACATTACATGCGATCAAGCACTGATTGGGCCCAATCGAGCGCTGAACCTTTCGTGGATCATCTACGGTGTGGCATACAGCATTCTGTCAAACCCGAAGTGTCGGAATTGCATTGGATTTTATAAAGTGGAAGGTCAAGGAACTTCATGCTCCAAGATTGAAATCATTCCTGCATCTGCATACCTTCAAGTTGACGATAACGAACCTTGCCCGGGCCGCATGGTTGTCGTGTCCCCCTCGGAGCCAGGAATATACGAGATTCGTTTCTTATTCAATTTCTTCAAGAAAGCTCAATTGCATCGTCAGTGTCAAGTTTTCGGGGAGCTCGAAGATCAGATGCAGCAGCTTCGTATTCGGTCATTCTACGAGAAACGTGCTGTGATTGAAGAGTTGAGAAAATTTTCGGCTGGTGAGCCCCAGGCCTGGGGAATGGCGCGTATGCATACGTTCACGTGGCTGAAGTCCATGCTTCTTAGTACGCTTCGTGAACCGGTCAAAAGTAGTGTCATGGAATCGACTACAGAGTACAGCGAGACCTTATTCAGTCGGCTGAAGAAAAACTTGCAGCGTGGGTTGGAAAGTCCATCAAGAGTGTTTCAGAAAAGATTGGCTTATATGGTCTCTCCATTGTGTAAAGCATCGTTTATGCAAGTGCTAACGGTTGCATTGTCGAGCAACTCTCAAGTAAATGACCAGATTGCATCGATCACATTCATGTCTCCAACAGACGAAGACATCAAGAATTTTGGCAACAATCCGGATCGCGATTTGCTGTTTCTCCCAACTGATCGGTCATTGTTCCTGGGAGGGCCAGTCAGTCAGAGACTTTTTGCGATCAATTATCTCAACCAAAAATCTCTTTGCGGGTACCACGATTTTGTGGATGATATTGTCTTGAATCACGAGGCTCTTCTTGATAACGCGGACCAAGTCATGAATAATCTGTCCAGTGGATGCGTTGTGTTGTATGAGTCTGCGATTATTCGTGCAGTTGAAGAAATGATGGTCGAGGCAAAACAGCTGAATCTTGAGAATGTACTGCAAGGTGTCGACATCATACTCGTAGATTTATGCCGGAACCACATGCAGAGCATCGTCCGATCGTTCATCGAAACAGATTGCCGCACAGGAAAACGGTGGCCCGGACCTAAGAAAGAGACATTGCAGAGAATGCTCGATCTTCGGAGTGGAATAGCCACTGATGATGTCGAAATTGTAGTGGGAGATGAATTGGTGGCTACGACTACACCTTCAGTTCCAGGTGGCGAAGTTCCAGTGACGCGACAGCATATTGCACTCCGACGATGGATTCGACCAAAGCTAGTTAGCAAAATTGTCAAGATCTTGAAAACGCGGTATGCGCGTCTGTTGGCCGGAAACCTTCCGATTCTAACGCAACTGGTGATCTCTTGCTACCGTCCTGGCCTTTCACTGGCAGGAAATCCGTTCCCAAGCTACCGGATGAATACAGCCTCGCCATTGTACTTCTTGGCTGAAAACCCGGAGTCTGCAGATGCGAACTTAGTTGGCCAACAAGACGTCGGGGCAAATGCAGACATTAATCAAGGGGGTGGAGATCTGAACAACAACGAGTTGCTGCAACAAATGGGCGACGACAATAGCTAAAATACGTGCTTAATGCAAGTGGTGGCGTATATGTCTGGCCCATAATTCACGCTATGCATATATTTTTTATTTCATTCGTTATAGAGTTGCAGGGAAGCCAACTGCCACCTCTTTGTTATTTCCCTTCGCGTGCGCAATTCAGCTCAGCCTTCGAGTCTTCTCTGCGTCGTCGGCCGTCTCGAGCAGACTCAATCGACCGCTCCTGCAGAATAAACTGCGTCAATGGGTAAATAAGCTGCTGAAAGTACTGGTAGTTGACTCTCCCTTGGTTGTTCGTATCAGCCATCACGCATAGTTGCCTTCTAATGTCAATGTCGTTAATGGAAATGCCGTGGTCTCTAGCTAGGCGATCAAGACTGGCATCAAATTCGTCTAAAGACAAGACACCCAAGTGGCTTTGGTCTATAATCTCCCATTGTTGACTGCAGAGCTGCTTGAACTCTTCTGCCGAAGGTAAAGCGTTTGTATTGAGGCTCTCGGACATCCGCGCAAAATGCAGAATTTCAGCGTTTTCTGCCAAGAGATCGATGTCCACTTGCTGCTCAAGAAACTGAGCCATTGCAGGCACGTACTGCTTGTAATTGACGTTTTCATCGGTTCCGTAGAGCGAAGATAGTTGCATCACCTGGTACGGAGTTAAGAACAGCTTCTTCATGTTCCTCACAACTAGTTTCATGGCCTTTTGGGTGAGCTTCATCTTGAGATGCTGCGCTGTTCCTTGCAGAAGACTGGCCTCGTGGTCCTTGAATTGACGCAGCAGGTACTCAGCTACATCGTCTTTGAACGCCAGACATTGAAACTGGAAGATCAAGTCGCGGACGTGCTGGTAAAGCGCTCCGAGAGGAGAGCAGGCGATTTTCCCTCTCGAAGTTACCTCGACTAGTGCAAGCAGCAGATTCGACTCGGCCTTGCTGATCAGTAGCTGGGGTGAATCTAGACACGTCCGCAGCTGCTGTCGAGTGATGAACAGCTCTGGTTTGGCGTGTGATTGAGCATGTTCGACGTCACTAAGCTCATATTCTTCGTTTGGATCCTTCAGCGCGGCTACTCCCTCGACCTCCTGAGAAGTAGCATCACTCTCATCTTCCATATTGGTTGAGCTTTCACAAGCAGCGGCAACAGGTTCAAAAGCTCGCAACAGATCGTGGAGCGCATTGAGCGTGTGATGTACTTGAGTCGCCGAGCGATTGCGAAACCAGTCGGCACATTCATCAACCTCTACGACGTCATTATCATCTGACTCCTTGCTCTCTTGAGTCGCCTTAGCATGAGCTACAGCTTTTCCGGTGTGAGGTCGATGCATTCGGTGGTGTCTTCTCAGCGTCTCGACAATCTCCGAGGCGTCCGCTACAAACGCGCCGTAGTCGACCATCTCGTCTCTGTCCTGATCCACCAGAGCCAGAAGAATCTCCCGCTCGGGTCTGCCAACGCCTTCGATCTGCACTTCGTATAGAGTCTCGCGGAGCTCTGCCACGGGCAATCGGCCTTCGTTATACGGATCCTTTCGCTGAAAGACCTCGAGCAAGTACTCGTCAAAGTTCTCCCGCTCCCGAGCAAACGTCTCCGCCTGCAGCTCGTGGATACGCTCCGGGACGCGTGTGGATGAGAAATCGTCATGAAGATCGACCAGATGCTGCTGCTTGAGCAGCAACTTGCGTCGGATCACATGGTCGACCACACGATCGTCCCAATGGACCATGTCAGCACCCGGATCCAACATGTGCACGTGCGGATCGCTCTCGACCGTGAATGACTTGACTCGGTGCAGCGACTTGTCCAGCAAGAAGAAGAAATGCGCCACGGCTTCAGGCGACGGCATCTCGCGAGTTGGCTTGCTGAAGGTCACGCGCACGCGCGTGCGGAATTCTGGCCGTGCATCAGTCTGGATCGAGAACTTGTAGGACAGCAGTTTGGCTTCCACGCACTTGGTCAGGAAGGTGGATACGGCGTAGCGACCTTCCAGGCTCAGCGCTGTCGTCATGATGGTTGGCCTGTAATCTATAACTGGTACCAAGCGCTTTCGCGTCTTTTCATGTGCACGTTGAAGTTACGGTACTAACTTATTCGAAGTTCGAGCATAAGAACGTTCAAAAATAGTTACATAAGAATGTTTATGAATAGTTACTGGCTTTTGTAAGAACTACGTGATTGAGGAACATGGGCCGCCATATAAATAAAATTGTTCCAAAACTCAGATAAAGTCAACCATATCAACCATATGAAAAAAACGTTGTACAGTATCGATGGACCCAAGAAGTTCAGAAATTTACTGACACCAACGAGTCTGACGTCACCCTGGATCCTAAGGCGTCGCCGGTATCAAGCGACGCTTCGCATTAAATTGCCCATATGATGGAGTGGGCGTTTCCATCCGGCTCTTTAAAGTTTAGTGTTGGTCATAAGGATTTTCCACTTAAAGGATCCAATAGTGAAAACACCTTCAAGAGCTCACCAAGACTCACTGCATGGCCTTCCGCCACGCGCCGCCGCCAGTGGACACGACCAGTGGCCCCCGCAGGGGGATCTGCATCGACAAGTACACGCGCATGGCCAACGGCGTCTGGTATTACCAGATCGACATTGAGCTCCACGACGCCCTGGGCTCGCAGTATTACTCGGTACTGCGCCGCTACAGCGACTTCGAGCAGCTCTATGCGCAGCTTCTTCAGCTGTGCGCCTCTACGGTTGGCCTGCATCCTCCACCGTTCCCAGAGAAGGAGTACTTGTCGCCTGTATTGCTGAGCTTCCTCTGGCGAGTGACATCGTCCATGCAAGTGCTGGAAGATCGTCGAGAGGCGTTTGGAGAGCTGTTGCACTGGATCGAGCAGCACGAGCTCGTCAAGACGTCGAATGTCTACATTGCGTTTTTGGGCCAGCCTCCGCAGCTGCAGAATGGCTACGTGAGTCTCAAGAGCTACACGTCGCCCAACTGGCTATCGACTCTGCAGCATGTGGCTAGAGGTAAAGAAGAGCGTAAGCGACGCTACTCAATGGATTGCCCAAGCACGAGCTCTGGTATCTCTTCCAGTCACTGCTTCGTGGTCGCAATGCTGGAGCCAGTGATCGTAGAATCGCTGCCGCCATCGTCTTTTTCTCTCCCGTGTTCACCAGTGGAAAGAACATTGGACTGTATCTCACCAGTCCAAGAACCAAAGCTCTCGATCAAGTCTCCACCTACGCCACGGCTCAGTCTCAAGCGCAAACGCAGTGCTAAGGAACCAGACTGCCATCCTGCTCAAGACAAGACCCAGAGCCCTTGGAAGCTCAAACCCAATCGGACAGTTGCCCAAGAGGAAGGCGACAGTGCAAGTCCACGAAAAAAGATCCACAGGGTTCATCAGCTGCTTCATGTTGGACTCGAACGGATACTGTAGCCAATATACGTACACCCGCATTGTCATTTCTATACGAACACGTACCAAGTCTTTCGTTCTTCTCTCTTGCATCTGGCTCTGCATTCACCCAATAGCGGCCTACTCGTCGTCAAGATCCAGCACTTCCTCCTCCTCGAACTCGACGCGCGCTCTGGTTCTCGTCTCTGCCGGATCGATCTCCTGGGGGAAGAAATGCTCATCGCCCTTTTCTTCTTCGTCTGTCGGAGCCGACGCAGAATCAGATGTCGTGGTCGGTTCACGCTCTTCTCTCGCTCGTTGCTGGGGCTTCGGAGCCGTCTTGGTCTTACGGCGAGACAACGTCGGAGCCTTACTGAGCACCGGCAGGTCAGTGTGCAAGTTTTCTTCCACAAACATGCGCAAGGGGATGAGTTCAAAGTCGTTCCGAAAGGCACGCGCCGTCACAATGGGCGTCTTCTTCTGCTCGGGATCGCGCTGACGCTTAAACAACACAGCACGGTGCTCTCCCGCGACGAACTTGGGCAATGCAGGCTTGATGGTCGTCTTGAGAATGGTCGAGTCCACCCAAACGAACTGCAGCTTGCGGTGCTCCTCCATGAGCTTGTCGATCCACTGCTTCTCGTACGACTGGAAGCGCTTGCCCCGCAGCAGCAGCACGCAGGCAGGCTTGGACAGACAGTGCATCTCCAGCTGCGCTGTGCTTTGGACCTCCTTGGCCGTCTTCTTGGTCTGCTCTACGACCCTTCTGGCCAGCGCCTTGGACGTCTGTAGGTCGTTTAGGAAGATCTAACGCAGGCATATTCACGCTTTAGTACGACTGCGTCACGAGGTTACACACCAATGCAGATGCTCACCTGCTTGGGCTTGCCTCCATTCGCCACCGTGAACACCGTGGGCGAGATGCTCGTCTTGATGCCATAGCGAGCCATCACCGTCTTGCCCGACGGCAGTGTCTGCGAGCAGTCCAGCACGCCTAGGTAGCTCTTGTGCGCCAGCCGCTTGGGCAGCTTCACGAACACGTCAGGGATGATGTCGTCCGGCTTAATGCAAAGCACGACCCAGGGCTCGCCCGAGCGGAACACGCGCGTCATCTGCGCGTCGTCGCTGATTTCAAGTCGGTGCATGTGGTCCTTGGAGTTGGAGAACTGCAGGAAGGCCGAGGCGAAGAGCGCGACCACGATCACGCCCACAGCCACCAGCACCTGCCAGTGGTCTCTCCACATGCGGTTCTTAATGAACATCTTGAGCTCCTTGGCGTCACTGGCGCCGCCGCCGCCGCCGTGGCCGCGCTTGCCCATGTTGGCGATCAGATCAAATGAGGGGCGATTACGTACAAGTATCCTGAAATGGCGTGGACCACGTAAAACGACACAAGCTTCAACGTAGCGTATTGTGATTGGCGAATTCATCTTATTTATCACCTTCTAATTGGCTGAATCAGATTTGATAGGAACATACGATTGGCTGTAAAGAATTGTTTGCGCGCGTCGGCAGAGTAATTGACAAGCGATCATGCGCCGGACTGCGCTGCTGGGGCTCTGTCTGCTGGCCACATGCGCTCTGTTGAGCAGTGCCAAGGCCCACGAGGACCACGAAGGAGACCACACTCATGAAGACGACGTGGCTGTGCGCTGCCGCTTCTGCGGCGCCAAGGCAGCTCTCAAGAAGTAAGCTTAAGCGAAGAGCTCTTGACGTTTATGCTGATGACTTGAACTGAATTCTCCTTTCGTAGAGACTACACAGAGCTCCATGACACGTCCAAGTCCATCAGCTCCAAGCGTGAGGTCGCATTGGGGGAGAGCGGAGAGCTGCACACGTTCGTGAACCCCAATCGAGTGAGAAACACGCCCCTTGGAGATTGCTTTATAGCTTGCGCTCTGACCGTTTAGCTGCTGGAAACAGGTTGAGATGGATCTCGCTGGCTTCTCCAAGTCTAGTGGCGTCGAGTCGGACGCATTCACGACCTCTGCCACGTTCTTTGAGGACTACAACTGGCGCGACATCCGTTGCAGCAGCTGCAAGCGCCATCTAGGGTCTGTGCCTCTGCACTTGTGCATCATCGCGCCATCATGTTCTGACCACTGTCTGTGTCTGTAGCTGGTCGTTCCGCCACAACGACCTGCAGCAGTGCGTGAACACCAAAGTTATGGACTCCGTCTCGTCCAGGGCGCAAGAGAATCTGCTGGCCGCGACGTCCGAGAAGGACCGCAAGCAAGCCATCGTGCAAGAGGCACTGGACAACACGTGCGTCGAGGCCTCTGCTGGCTGGTGGACCTACGAGATCTGCTACAAGAAAGAGGTCCGCCAGTTCCACGAAGAGGCCGACGGCAAGCGTTCCAGTGAGTGGAGCATGGGCCTGTACGTTCCAGAGGAGCAGACGACCGGCATGCCGTATTCCGGTACCGACATCATCCAGCACTTTGCCGGTGGCCAACACTGCGACGAGAACGGAGAGCTGCGTCGCTCGAAAGTGCTGTACACGTGCTGCCCCAAGTCGGAGTCGAAGCTGCCGAGCGTGGAAAAGGTCGAGGAGCCTGCGCTGTGTTCGTACGCGATCACAGTCTGCATTCCGGAGCTGTGCGAGACGGCGCAAGAGGAAACAGCGTTGTCGCGAGAGCAGGAAAAGTACATCAAGGCATGCGAGAAAGAGTTCAAGGAAACCCACAAGGACGAGCAGCTCCCGCCGTCCTTTTGCACGCTGCGATGGGCGACTGTGATCGCAGAAGACAGCAGCGAGCTGCAGTGGGCTCGCAAGATGCAGTTCAAGGCCTAGATGGCGATTTTGCAGCATTGAACCGTTGTGCATTTAGATTAAAAAGCGGGAATCGACCAATGTGTTTCGAGCGACGTTTTGATTGCCGTAGCGTGCTCGAATGGCGACCAGGACCTTCTCTAGTACGTATGTGACGATGGCTGACGTGGCGTGGCTCTGAAACAGCAGATCGCAGGTACAGAAGCACTGCAATACAAAGCAGTATCCCCATACTCACAAGGTTAGTTGATCGTCCTCCTCTGAACCAGGAAAGCGATGATTCTCACCAGAATATTGAGCAACATCAGATCATTTTCGATTCCAAGCAGCAGCACTCGGGCGAATCTGGAGTTGGTGTCTGTAGAAAGCCAGCAGGAAATCGTCCTCAGCCGAGATAGAGAACGAATTCAACGCGATTCGCACTCTACCTGGCAGAAAGAAGGACTGCTTTGTGAACGACATGTCTGGAGGGATATCGAACAACCGCGTGAATGGAGTTCCTGCTCTGTAGATTCGCCAGCGGAACTGCTCGTCCTGGTTCTCAATGAATGACTTTAGGAATGCGCTCAGCTGGATCGAGTGCTGTACCATTGCCTGCGTTGTGTTGGAGTGACTAGAGCGAAGAGCGTGCTGCCAGGACTGAAGACTGCCTCCTTGACGCAATTGCCCCCGACCGACACCGAACTGACGCTGATGTTGCGACTGGTCCTGCTGATTTTTGACCGGACCTCCGCCAGTCCGCATCGAGTTAAAGAGCGACTGGTACTTGCGTCTCCATCGACGGGTGAAGAACACTTCGAAGGCTTGGCAATCGGGTAGCGTGGTGTCCAGACCACGGCCGACTGTCAGTCCGGCCTCTTCTTGCTTGAGCTGATTCACGATCTCACTCATGCTGCCATCAGCGAATGGATACGGCGATCGGCAATGCAAGTAAAACCCATGATAGCGCTCATCCAAGAGGAAGCAGCTCACTTTGGCCACCGTGCAGAGATCAATGAACAAAAGCTCTCGAGGCTCATCGAAGAACCGCTCGTAAATGAGCCAATTCCACAGTCGCTGCACGATGCAAATCAGCAGCCAGAGACTGGACACGATCGCGAATCGAAGGCACACATTCGTATGCAAACTCGAATCACTCGAAAGTGTTGAGGTGGATGACAAGACTGTTGCACTGACGTACTGCATCTGTACTTGAGGAAGCGGAAGCGCGAGTAGGCGGAGATCAAAGCCGTACAACAAGAACAAGAGCGTGATCAAGGTGAATCGAAAAGACGTGCGGCGAATTGTCTGCAGCTCGTTCCATTCGTTGGCGACGAGAATCGTGCGCCACACGCTCACAGGCGCATTCTTGGGCTTGGCCGTATCCATATCCAGGAGCTTTGACCGTGGTTTCTCCCAGTCGATGAAGAACAACTGCATCTGCGTCTGCTCATGAATGTGGTGGACCACGATTAGCAGCTGGAACACGCAGGTGAGCGGCACCAGCACTCGAAAGGGATAGTAATCATCCATTTGGCTGGCGTATGCTTGGTAGTTTGGCTCCGGAAGAAGAACGAACAAGCTGGACTGAAGCTTGAAGAATAGCAGGAAATAGAGACAAAGAGCGAAGAGAACCAGGAAGCTCAAGATTGCGAAGTTCGCCATGCCACACAGGACCAAGCGAAGCAGCGAGTGCCACATGGCAGTCCCCGTCTCCTCGTTCCGCGTGTTTCTTCGTTGCCACGTGAACATTTGTACAAGCGTGCGCAAGCCTCCAAGAACGCAAGCGACAGAGAACAGCGCGACGGCAGAAGACCAGAACTTGCTCGTATCGGATGAGTAGACGACCTGAAACTCGATGGTCGTATTGGATGGAGCCATCGTGTCGACATACGAGATGGAGAGCAATGGCGGATAAATTGAGGCGACATTGGACGGCTGCGTCTTGATAGCGAGCGTTATCCTTTGGGCGTATCGATAGACTTTGGCTTTCGTGGACCCGACTGGAACACCAGATTGAAAGTCGTACAGGAAGAAGCGATGCGTCAGGAAATCGTCCGTAGTGTCTGATGGCTTGGTGTTGCGATTCACGTAAAGGCCTTTTGAGTCTTGATAGTTGGTGTTTTGCACTGGGACGGGGACATAGCGACCGGCATCGCCTTCGCTCTTGGATCCGTCGACAAGAAAAAGCTCGTACAGCTCCAGTCGACTGGGATCCAACGCTTCAAGATTGCACAAATACTGAGAAGTCATACTCACGCCGAATCGCAGCCATAACGGAGTCGCACTCGATCCAATACCGTCACCCGAGTGTTGCTGGCAGTAGGACATTTGGCTCATCAGCCGCTCGACGCCTTTAAACGTTCCGTTGATGTCATATCGCACCAGTAGAAACTCTAGAAGATCCGTCGTTCCTGCGTTGGTTGCTGCGTCGAAAGACATCTGGATCACAGCAGCAGCAGTGAGTTAAACTCAATCGCTTCCAGAGGTCAGACAGCATACCTTCATCGCAATGCCCGTGCTCTTCGTCACACGGCTAGCGTCATCGCCGTAGCTGAGGAATGGCAGTGTGTAGTACCACCCATTGATGCCATTCGCTGTCGTCGTGCGACCGCTCATCTGGATCAGACTCAAGAGAGCACAAGAAGGCGTGCTGGGATCGAAATGCTGGAGCACGCAAAGATTCCCGAGCAGTTGGCAGTACAATGCTTGCTTCGCGCTCTGATAGAAGTAGCACTCGCTGGCTGCGACCATGAACACGTCCTGGAACAAGTCACTTGCTAATGTCACTTGGGTCTCGCTGCTTCCCGTTTCCTGAGCTGAGAACGAGTCGAATGTAAGCGAAATGGCAGAGCTGAGAGCGAACTTGGCGTTCAATATGGTCGCGTGGGTGTTCAGCAGACACTTTGTCACACCCAGTCGCGTGCTTGTCAGCTGCTTATATCCGTCTTTACACGCGCATTCGAGCGCTGATCCACTGGTCACAAGTGTCATTGTGCTCGGGTCAGCACATGGCTCGCAGGCTCCAGTGTCAGCATTGCTGAACGTGTTGTTGCGGCAGAGTTCGCACTCCTTGGCAGCGAGATATTCCCCAGTCTATCAAAGCCAAATCATAGGATATGAGCGTATGCAGCCAGCAGTGATTGAAGATCCATTGGACGAACCACGTTTCTCTCCTTCAGAAGGGAGTTTAGAGGGCACAGACACTCGTTTGCGGATGGATCAAAGCCCAGTGTGGAGTTGCCACAAGGCAAACATCTCATTAGATTCTTCGTTGGCACTTGGCTCGTTGGACAACTTGAACAAGCGCTTGTACTGCACGGAGCCGGCCAGATCGAGTCGCAGGACGATTGCGAGGATACGACTTGCACTGCTGGAGCTCTAAAGGTTTGGAGTGACGAGTTTCGTGATATCGTGGTCGTTGAGCAAATCCAATAAACAAATGCTTACTTGCATGTACACGAAGCAGGCAGACCCAATGCGTTTGTGTCACCTCTGTCTGGTATCTAGATCAAGGAATACTCTCATCAGCGTATTGTAGAAGGCGCTCGACGGCACGCGACATACCAACAAGGGATCCACTCCTGATGCTTCACCTTCTCCACCGACGCAGAGATTGCACTCGAAGACACTCGTATCAAAGAACTCGGTCGCGGTTTTGCACGTCGCTGTGCTCGAGGGATTGAGCAGCACAGCAGCATCTCCAACCGTGATGCCAATGAGCCATACACAGCACAAGATAGTCTTCGCCATCGGCATCTTGTCGGCTGCGCTCTCAATCGAGAGAGGCGCGCCTCTTCAAGAGAGAATTGTCGCCCTCTTAATCCTCGTACGTCAATTCATGGAAATACATAGAGACACAAGATACGATTTCAATGGCGATGGAAAATTCGAATCAGTTCGAGATTTACACTTTGCCCAATATCACACATCTACGAAATCTGAAGAGTTTGAGATCTCAAGACACCCGATCGTGAAATTGCGCGTCAGTGGAGGCAGCTGCCTGTCTGGGATTTAATTGGAATTTGATGGCGCTGTTCTTATGGTCGCGTGTATATTTATGCACAGCTTATCCATGGAGAACGATCGCATGACCAAGATAAACGCCGCTCAAAGATCAAACAGCAGCACTGCGCCCAAGACACCGGCACTGCCCCATTTGGGCTACGAGTGCAGCCATCTTTAGCCATCTTCAACGACATTCATCCGTTTCGGTCATGTGTATGATCTCATTGTGACGAAGCCGTGTCTATTTGAAGAAGCCGGCGAGGGAATCAGTCTGTGGGGTTTAGAAATGCATTGAGAGCTCACTCATTCTCCTTCCGCCCAAAGACCTCGCAAGATGGGAAATACTCCCTCTACAGACGACACAATTGGGTCCCGCTTCTTGGCTGGATGCCCTCAGGTGAGTCTACATCATAATATGCTCCCTGGACTCAGTCCAACTCATGATACTGGCCCCAGATTCCTGCAATTCCCCCGACCGTGGACGTGCAGCAGCAGTTCGAGGAGCTCTTGCGCCGAAAGGGAGTGACGCACGCGATCATTGAAGAAATCAGTGCGATGGAGTCCGTTGTGACCAAATGGACGTGCATCTTCTTGTAAGTGAGCCTTGTTTCTGACGTCAAGCTCAGCCAATCGCCATTGACGATCGGGGCTACGACCAGGAGCAACCAATCCGCTGAGATTGTTGAAAAGGAGTGGCTCGACCCACGCGAATGCGTATCGCTTATTCAAGAGCTGCAGCAAAACCACGAACACATCCATGACCTGTTCCGAGCAGTTCGAATCAACATGATCCTGCGCCCAAAGTGAGTGATACAGTAGTAGTTGGAGTTGTTCTTGTGTTGCTGATCGGTATTTTCGATTAACAGAGAATGGGTCGAATTCTATGCTGCGGCGGAAGGCGTCCAGGCGCTCATGACGCTCATGACCAAAGAGTCCACAACGACTCCTCTCATCCAGTCTGAAGTCCTTCACGTTCTCTTGACGCTTTCAAACTTCGACGCAGGCGTGTTTGGGCTGCTTCCATTCTGTCCTTTGCTCTTGGAGATCTTCGCCTCATCTGGAGCTGCTCTAGTGAAGACCAGAGTGCTCAAGCTGCTGGGAATCGTCTGTTGTCACGGCCAACGTGCACAAACCGCGGTCTTGAATTGGTTTCTGGCCTCGTCAGCTGCTGAGACACAGCAAGATGTTCGCCTTCGATACCTTGTCACTCATTTTGAGCAATCTGACCAAGAACCGGAAGCTCAAGTTGCGCTAGTCACTTTTCTGAATACGATGATCAACACAACGACCAATCTAGCGCACCGATTAGCGCTCCGGCAGGGTTTGATCAGATCTGGCTTCATGTCACTCGTTGAGAAGCTGCAGGAAGCTCAACACGACACTAGTCGTGAGCAAGTCGCACTTGCGATGGCATTGCAGGCTCAGATTTTGATGAAGGGCCTCAGAAATGACCTCACGCGAACTGAAAAGCTGGCGTTAGAGACGGGAGTTCAGTCGACTATTGCCGAGAATTCTGTGGAAGGAACGATCAGTATCAATCAGATATCTGCCACCAGCAAAAAAAACAACGAGGCTTCAGAGAATGGCGTACAAAGTGAGCCACATGATAGTGAGCCGCACGATGACACTCACATCGACAAGCCAACATATAAAGACCCGTCCATCCACTCCTGCAACCAAGAGACCAAGGCAGTCGGCAATTCGGTTGAGGAAGTGGCTTCCAACTCCAAACCACAGAGCGAGTCATCCAACCCGCCAACTACTCTGGAAAATGTTTTCCATCGCTTTCAGAGCGAAGTGAAGCATTTGGACGAAGCCACAAGTAAAAAGCTCATTCAGTTGTTGGATGCGTTTGCTGTCTCCCTCTCTTCGGGGCAAGCCGACTGCCGGCATTTGGTTTCCAAAATGGAGCAATCGCTTGTACCAGATCGCAGAGCAAACCATGACTCGCTGGACGGTCTTTCAAAGGCCAAGTTGCGTCTGCAGCCGAATTTCAGTGATACGCTGGGCAGTTCAACTCCTGGCAAAGCCTCCGTCTCAAAGAGTGCTCAGCCATCGCATCTCAAGCATTTCTCCAGCTTTGGTGACAACGACTCACTGGGAGCACCGACTCCAATGAAGCCAGGCGTGGCAAAAGCTCGCGTTTCTTCCTTTGGGTCGGGGCTGACTGTGATGCAAGAAGAAGGACCGGAAAGTCCCATGGACGGAGAAAAGCGAGAAGAGTGTGGAGCACCATCATCCGAAGATGTAGATGCGCCGCGCCGTGGATCAGGTTCAAAGCTCACACTGCCGTTTTTCCAGAGCTTTCGAAAGGGACCTGGCCTTGGTGCTACTCCGGCCTGCACGCCAATTGCAACAGCCAGCGTTCGCAAGGATGCGAAGAAGCACGTCTTTCCATCGGCTGCTCCGTCTCCGATGCCCCACGGGAATCCAGGCTTCATGAAGCCGCTCCCAGCGCTTTCTTTGTCACCAGAAGTGCTCGAACCGATGCTTTCACCAGCTCCATCTGCGCTGCCCAAGTTGAGAATCGCCCCTGAGATTGCGATTGAGCCAACCCAGTATATTGAAAGTGAGTCAGCCGTTCCTACGACCGGCACTGACGTTTCCAAGTTCCGCAAGCTGCTGTCAATGGGAGCTCCGAAGGAAGCTGTGCAAGCCAAGATGCGTCAAGCTGGACTGGATCCTGATCTTCTGGAGGAAAAGCAAGGCTTTAACGGTGTAGCTAGTCCACCGAAGCCTGCAGTAGCACCTATTGTGCTGGAGACCGAAAACAAAGCAGACGATGCCGCAGCTCCAGCCACAGATGTTTCCAAATTTCGCAAGCTATTGTCCATGGGCGCTCCTCTCGAAGCAGTCAAAGCTAAGATGCAGCAAGCTGGCTTGGATCCAGCTCTTCTGGAGGTGAAAATGGGCTTTATGACTCCGTCGCAGTCCACGACGGAGCTGACAGCCGCCACGCCGGAAGTGAAATCGGCGGAGACCAAAGACGAGCAGACGTCTGGCCCAGTACTTGTTAAGGACGATCCTCGGTACGCCAAGTTTTTCAAGCTTCGGTCTATGGGAGCTCCTCCCGCTGCAGTCAAGGCCAAAATGATTCAAGCTGGGCTGAACCCAGAATTCCTGGATACTCCTGACGCCCGTATGCCCATCACCAGTGGATCCAAAGCTCCTGAGACTTCTGTACCAGTCATGCTGGTCAAAGATAATCCAGAGTACGCCAGGTTCTTCAGGCTGCAATCAATGCGAGCGCCTGTTGCAGCAGTCAAGGCCAAAATGGTTCAAGCTGGGCTGAACCCAGACCTACTCGATACTCCTGACGCCCCCATGCCAGGCGTTAACGGCTCCAAAGCTGCAGAACAGTCTGCGGCCGCACCGGTCGTGCTGGTCAAAGACGATCTGGAGTACGCCAAATTTTTCAAGCTGCAGTCGATGGGAGCCCCAGCGGCGGCAGTAAAAGCCAAAATGTGCCAAGCCGGACTGAACCCAGATCTGCTCGATACCCCCGAAGCACCAATGCCGTCTAAGAACGGAGCTGCACGTGAGGCTCCCGAGCCTGTCCTGGTGAAGGATGACCCAGAATACGCGAACTTTTTCAAGCTCCTGGCCATGGGTGCTCCAGCAGCAGCAGTCAAGGCGAAAATGACTCAGGCCGGACTGAATTGCGATCTGCTTGATACTCCTGACGCTTTCTTGCCTTTAAAGACAAGCAGCGCAGTGGCACCAATTGTGCTAGTTAAAGATGACCCAGAGTACGCCAAGTTTTTCAAGCTGGCGTCCATGGGTGCTCCAGCAGAGAGCGTCAAGACCAAGATGGTGATGGCCGGCCTGCGTCCTGAGCTCTTGGATACACCAGATGCACCGCTTCCAGCGAAAGGAGAAGCTGCTCCTAGCAACGCGAAGCCTGCGGCCCCTCGACGAGGGCATTTGACGATTGCTATCAAACCTCCTGTCAAGCAGACGACGCGATCATTTTATTGGCAGCAACTGCGTGGCGAAACGATCAAAGGAATGATCTGGGAGGAGATTGAGAAAGAGAGCAACAGTCAGGACAACCAGACGCCATTGGTATTAAGCGACGCTGATTTGGCGGTGCTGGAGACTGAGTTCCCAGCGCCTAATAAAGATGGCGCCGCGACGACCGGACGGCATCGCACTAGCTCAATGGACCACTTGGCAAAGGATCCTGGGTCACCGCTAGCATCACCTCGTGTGGTCTTTTTGATAGAGCGGTCGCGAGCTAATAATGTCTCGATTATCATCAAGCAGTTCCGATTGAGCCATGCCGCGATCCGAGAGGCGATCATGAAGCTGGACGCCAACGTCCTCATACTCGACCGCGTGCAGGGGCTTCTGAAGATAGTTCCGACTGACGAAGAGATCGCAGCGATCATGGGCTTCCAAGGAGACCCGATGACCCTCAACGAGGCCGAGCGGATCTTGAAGGAGCTCATCACGGTTCCTCGGCTGAAACAGCGCTTGCAAGCGCTGCAAGCGAAGTTGCAGTTCCCGACTTTGGTTCGTGACCTTCAGAGCAAAGTCGCCAAGCTGGCGTCTGCCAGGAGCGAGATTGCAGAAAGCGTCGAGTTCAAAACCATTCTGCAGGTTGTGCTGCAGGTCGGCAACAAGATGAACCACGGCACGAACCGTGGCGACGCCAAAGGGTTCCGACTTATCGATCTCACTAAGCTCGTGCAGCTCAAGTCTAGTGTGGACAAGTCCTCCACGCTGCTCCACTACGTGGCGCGTATGATCCGATTGAAAAAAGGCAATCTCGTGCGTCTTGGTGACGCGCTGTCGTCGCTTTACGATGTTCAGAATATCCCGATCCCAGAGTTGCAGAGCGACATGAACAAGATCACAGAAGTCATCGACTATGTCTCAGTGGAGCTCAGCGCCCAGAAGCTCAAGAACGCAATCGAAGAGAAGGAAGAGTGCGATTTCTTTGTCAAAGTCATGCATGAGTTTCTAGAAGCAGCGACCCAGACTACGTCCGACATTAAGCTCGAGTTGGAGACGACACTCAAGTTGCTGAAGGAGACCATGGGGCGTTTCGACAAAGACACTGACGCGAGCGATTCTGAGCCTCAAACGGCTGGGGCTTCGTCAGTCGCTGGTGCAAATGAGTTTTTCGGCATGATCTATGAGTTCAGCGTGGCTCTGACCAAGGCCGACCGAGAAAACGAGCTCAAGCGGATCCGTGAAGAGCGCAAGCAGAAGCAACAGAAACCTGCTCCGCCGACGCGAAGCTTCTCGTCTGCTAATATTTTGAGCGGGATTCCTGCGAGCGCCAAGAGTCTATTGCTGGATGGGAAGAAAGATGATGACAGTGCTGGACCTGAGACGCCAGAAGCCCCACACACGAAGTCCAAAGAAGGTAGTCGGATTCCTCTCCGAGTTCCTGGGTTCACCAACTCTCCGAAAGCTCGTTCCGCCAGCATGAGTGCAATTATCGACACTTCTCTGTCCAACAACACTGCTGCATCAACGGCTTCCCCTGGCCGAAACTCAGTTCTGCCTGCCGTTCTGGCCGCTCTGAGCATTCCCAAGCCTGGCAAGACGCCCACAAAGGCAGCAGAGGCAACCAGTGTCACCTCTCCCACGAAGCAGCCGAGCACCGGAAAGCCACCGCAGTCCAAAAACCGCGTTGCGCCCTTTGCGTCTACTGGCAAGTTAGACGAAGTTCAGCCAGCGCAGAAGTCTGTGGGCGTTGGAAAGGAGAAGGACAAGCCAAAGGCCAAAGGAAAGGCCACCAACTGCACCAAGCCTATCATGAATGTTCCTGGGAAGATTGTATCGACGTCCAAGTCCAAGCAGCAGTTGGGACGAAGCAATGGCTCCATGAACTTAATCGCCAGCGCGTCTTTGGTGGCCGGCCCCTCATCAACACGCAAGCCTGCAACTGCATCTGCCAGCTCCGTAGAGAAGGCCAAAGCGTTGTTGAACCCACGTTCCGTCGAAAAAGTGGTGCCGTTTGACGCGTCTGCACAGGAAGAAGTCCGATCGCAGCTCTTCAAAGCGCATTTAACAAGCAGCGAACGCGGTCATGGCGGAGCTCGGAAGCCTGAAGTGGACGCTGACTCGGCATTGCGTGGCAACAACAGCGGACCTCCATCGCCTGAGCGTCAGAGCTCTGACGTCGACCTCACACTGTCTCTTGAAGCAGTCTCTTGAATAACGCGTCAAGCCAAGTATTTATAAAGCAGCCGTCAACAGCTCAGCCAAACGACGCGCTGCTGCGAAGCCACACACATAGCCTCATGATGCGAGTGCTCATCGTATGCTGGATGCTGCTGGCCACTGGTGCTGCTGTTCGCTCCAGCCAAGAGTCCTTGCAGACCACAGAGTAGGTTCAGTCCTCGCCAGAACCACCAGCTTCATGATAAGCAAACTCTAATACCACCTCCAATTTGCTGCTTTGTAGAGTGAACTTGCTGGAAGACTCCAGCGTTCTGTCTGCGAGAAGGCTGTCGACAGTCGTCTCTCCGATCACGTACTTTCGTGCAGTCCAGCAGCGTGGCATGCGCGGATTCTACGCTGGAGGAGTGTTTTTCTCATCCACTCCAGTCGCTTGCGCTCAGCAGTGCTTGGCCGATCCTCTGTGCCAGTCGTTTGACTTTGAGACTTCGACTGCAACGTGCTACATCTCGTACACGGACCGGTACGCGCATCCTGAAGCCTTCCTCACGTTTCCCACGGGGACCTACTACGAGTGGCAGGGCGTGGTCAGTGCGCCAGAGTTCGAGCCCAACGGAGGCACGTACACGACTCAGATCGCAGTTCGTCTGCTCACGCTGAAGCTCAACGCGACGATCTACTATCGAATTATTGCGTCTTCCAACACTGACATCACCAATCGCACTGCAGCAGCACTGTTCGCGGCCAACGAGACTTTCGGAACAGCCAAAAGCGGTGCTGTCATCACACTGCCTACTTACTCTTGCACGCTGTACTCGATCGCAGTCAAGGCTGGAATGAACGACAGCAGCTTGGTGGTGTCGACAGAATACAAGATCAACGGTAGGCGCCAGTTCCTCTGAGCTCTCTTTGATGATAAATTGACGAGCTCTCTGATGCGGTAGCTGCCAAGTTCATGTACCTCGTGCCGTATTTCAACGGCGAGTTCCACGGCCGCGTGGTGCGCGTGCAGCTTGATGTCACTGGCAAGAAGCGACCGCGTCCGGCACGCTTCCAAGAGTTCAGTGACTACGAATCCACACTCGGTATCGGTCCGTACTCGACACAGCTGGCTGTGATCAACATCACGACGCACCACCCAGAACTGAAGGGCTTCTATGGCGGCGCCACTGGCTTTGTCGACACGACGTACGTCAATGAGACTTATCACGTCGTAGCCTCGGAAACTACAACGACAACCAAGTGGAGATTAGTGCTGCAGGCGCAGTATACTGCCCACGCATTGCACGCTGGTTTTGGAACGCCAGCGTCAGTGGTCCAGCCAGCCGAATATTTGTACTTGGCGCCTTTTTTCAATGGCGAAACGTACTTTGGCACGGTCGTTCGCGTGCTGGCTGCCACGTTCAACACCTCGTCACCAGTCATCGAGCAGCTCAATCTGACCAGCATCGATCCTGAATTGCGAGGCTTTGGCACCTGCTTTGCGGACTCCCTGTACTTGTATCTGGCTCCGTACGAGAACGAAGGCGGCTTGTTCGGCAAGCTCGTACGCATTGCTCTGAACGACTTTTCGGCTACAGGAACGACAGTCCTCGACCTGAAAGCTATCAGCCCGTCTTTCGTGGGCTTTAGTAGCGCCTTTGCCTGTACGTTTCTGCGCTGGACTCGTATTGAAGCCAGCAACTTAGTACTATATTTGATATGCAGACAAAAGCTACGCATATCTCGTCCCTTACGAACGGCCACTGACTGCGCAAGAACGGACAACGAATCTGCGCCAGTTCCCAGTCTCGAACTCCGGCCTCATCGTGCGAATTAACCTCGATACATTCACGTTCGTTGACAGTCTCGATCTCACGCAGACGCATCCGCAGCTGGCTGGCTTTAGCGGCGCTGTCCAAGGTACGCAGGAAGCTCTACTGGCTCAGTGAGACAGTCGTTTGGCTTGGGACTGATTGTCTTGTCTAGTCACAAACTACGCGTACTTCGTTCCCTTCCTCAGCGTGCGGAACACCGAGTCGTTTCGATTGAATCCGTACTCTGGACTCGTCGCCCGAGTGGATCTGCGCGATTTCGCCACGGTCGAGTACATGAACCTCACGCAAATCAACGCTGACTTGCGTGGCTTCGTGCGCGGCTTCGCCTACAGACAGTACGTGTTCCTGGCTCCATACCGCTCCGAGGAGTACAGTCCGGGCCAAAGACTCTCGTCTGGGAAGGTTGTTCGCATCGACACTAACGACTTCTCGCCCTCCGGAGTCACGTATTTGGACCTTGCGACCACTGCTCGCAGTCAAGTACCGGACCTGGAGGATGGAGACCTCCGAGGGTTCAAAGGAGGCGTGGCGTCTGGCAAGTACGGCTTTTTTGTGCCTTATTTCAACGGCGTGACGTTCTCGGGAAAGCTGTGTCGAGTCAATCTCGAGACCTTTGATGAGGTCCAGCTCGTGGACTTGACCATGCAAGACGATATGTTCAGTGGCTTTGCTGGAGGCATCGCTTCCAAGACGGATGAAACGCTGGCAATCGATCTCTTTGATCAGTTTCAAGTACAGGTCGGCACGACAACTGCGTACGAGTACATCTACTAGCAGCTTGGGCCTTTAATACCCAAACACTCGAATGCTGAGCTTGTCTTTCCCATCTTTGCTGGAAGAATCGCCCACATTCATCACGTACCGCCCACCACCTTGTTTCTTGTCTCGATCCCATTGCCCGTGGTAGCTGTTGCCGTCTGGATACATCATGACACCTGCGCCATGGCGCTGGCCTTGGTGGAAGGCGCCTTCAAAGACCTTCCCGCTCGCGTAGAGCAGCTTGCCAGAGCCTTCGCGCACATTCGCCACCCAACTGCCTTCGTACACGTCACCTGTGGCTTGGCAATAGAAGCTGCCGAAGCCATGCTGCATCTCTTTCTCGAACTGGCCTCGATAGACATCTCCATTCGGCCAGCGAAACTCGCCAATACCTTCGCGAGTCCCATCGATCCAGTCGCCTTCATAGATCGTTCCGTCGGCGTATGAGTAAAGTCCAACGCCGTGGCGGCGATCCATGTCCCACACGCCATCGTAGCTCTCCTGGAGCGATGTTCCTGGGTTCCACGTGAACTTGCCTTTGCCATGGCGGTGGTCTTCCCACCATTCGCCTTCGTAAATATCGCCATGGCGATAAAAGAACGTTCCCCTGCCGCGCTTCTTGTTCTTGGCCCAATGGCCTTCGTAGCGATGGCCGCTAGCGTAAGCCAGCTTGCCAAAGCCTTGAATCAAGCCGTTCTCGAACTGTCCGTCGTAGACACTCCCGTTCTGCCACTCGTAGACGCCGTGTCCGTGCTTCTCGGCCTTGAGAAACTCGCCCTTGTACACATTCCCGTTGGAATACTTCATCGTTCCTCGGCCCTCTGCGTGGTCGTCACGGAAGTGGCCAGTGAACTGACTCCCGTCACGGAAGATGTACGTGCCTCGGCCATGCCGCTTGTTGCCTCCCCAGCCACCAATGTACATGTTCCCGCTGGCGCGGAACCGGTAAATGCCCTTGCTTGATCCTTCGCCTTGCGCTGCGTTGTGGAAGAAATGGCCGTCAAACATATCGCCGTTCTCGAACAAGAGCTTGCCGGGGCCGTGTCTCTCGCCGTTCTCGAACGATCCGATATACTTGATGCCTTCTCTCGAGACGTAAACCCCCGAGCCACTCCATCTGCCGTGCCACCACGCTCCAGAGTACACGGCACCATTGGGATAGAAGCAGACGCCGTTGTTGTGGCGGAAGCCGTTCTCCCATTGACCCTTGTACACTTCCCCGTGCGCTGTCGAGAGGATTCCGACTCCGTGGGCCTGGCCATTCGCTGTCGTGCCTACAAACCGGTCGCCGTTGACTTTTTTGAATTTCCCTTGTCCGTTCGGCCGATTCTCTGCGAATTGGCCTTCGTATTTGTCTCCATTGGCCATGTAAAGCACTCCAATGCCGTGGAATTTGCCTTGTTCGAACTGGCCGCAGTACCTCTCGCCCGTAGCCAAGGTCTGGATGCCTAGACCGTGCTTCTTCCCGTCCAGCCACTGCCCGATGTACTCGTCCCCATCGGCACTTTGGTAGATGCCTTGGCCCGTGCGGACGTTCGTTATCCATTGACCAGCGTACCGATCGCCGTTCGCGTACAAGATTTCGCCCATGCCATCAAACCTCCGGTCGCTTACAATGAAATCGCCAACATAGAGACCGCCAAACGGCAGCAGCGCCTTGGCGAACACTTTGTGCTGCTTCTTGGACCGGTGGAAGCTTGTGATCCACTTGACTTGCAACACAGACGCGTCCAGATCCTTGATTTTTGTCACAATGAGATCGTCTTCCGACTCTTTTGGAGTTGCTGGTGCATGGCTGTCTTTCACTGCAGGCGATGCGCTGCTTCTGATTCCCATCCGCTTCTTCTTCGCTCGCGTTTTCCCGTAGAAAGCTTCTTCTTGCGCTGCCAGCTCCGCCCAGTACATCATGCGATGCTGCTGCATCTGCTCCTTGTGCTGACGCAGCTCCTCTTCCGCTTGCTTGTGCTGATGAATCGCCTGGAGCTGCGTCTCACCAGGGCCCAGGATCTCGCCGGTCTCAGGATCATGGCTACAGATACTGCAGCACATGGGGCACTGCGGGAATGTCGAGGTGCTCACTCTGGCCATGCACACGGGGCAGTACCAGACGTGCAGCGTCCGGTAGTGCTCGTGGATCTCGTGCATCGTCTTGGCCACGAACTCGCAATCGGGCCACTTGCAGAGCAGAAACGCTTGGAAGGATTCCGGCGGAAGCCATTGCGAGTCGTGCGTGAAGACGTGAAAGTAGAAGTACTCGTTCGTGTGCGAGTCCAGCAGCTCCTGCCAATTGCTGATTGTGCGCACGACTGTGGAGCGCTCGAGCAGCAGCTTTAACGCCACGGGGCTGTGCAGCACTTGGCGCAGCTTGCGTCGCTCTCGACTGGCGCAACGTCGGCCAAGAACCCCGCGAACGATTCTCTGGATCGCAATAGCCGAGAAATGCCGCAGCCGAACATGCGCTGCGATGCAGCGGCCTTTCCAGCCGCGGTATCGGCATTGCAGCGACGTGGCGACCAGATCTTTCATGTTGCGCTCGATCTCCTCGCGCAGCGCGTTCTCTCTCCGCAGCGTCAGCTCCCGGGCATCGACCGCGGCCATGCGCTTGGCGTAAATGCGCTCGTAGAGCTGCTGGCGACGGAACAAGTCAACAACATCAGGCATTGCAGGCAAAAAAATACATTGGATACGTGAAAGGGCGTGGCTCTAGGGTCTATGGATTCCAGCGTCCATGATCTAAACGGTCTTGAGCTTCGTGGCGCGGCGGATTCCAAGCGCAGCGAGCAGCTTCTGCAGCAAGAACCACACGAGCCACAGCAGGATGAAGGCGTTCAGCACGAGCGACAGCACCAACGCGACCACGGTGCCCACAGTCACAGCTCGCCAGAAGAACAGGCGCCAGCGAGCGACCTCGCGCGGAGGCTTGCACGTGTGCGCGTCTTGGGCAGCGGTCTCGGAGAAGACTGGGATGGAGGCGACGCTGGTGCTGAGCTTGACCTGGTTGTCGCGGCCGCGGACTTCGATCGTCGCGACCGGATTGGGCTTGTGCTCCCAGTCGATGGTCATCTGGCCCCAATTGATGGAGCCGTAGTACGAGTCGTGCGTGGGGCGGTATTCCCACGGCAGGAACATGTTGGCCACCGTGAAGAGGAAGGCGGGGAAGTGGCGAACCGAAGGCACGTGGAATTGCAGCTGCATGGCAATAGAGTGAGCGAGCGAAAGCGAACGAGCGATGGGCAAGGCTGACGTACCCAGCTGTGGGTCATGCCCGAACTTGTAACTTCTGTGATCAGATTCTTCCCTCCGGAGCAAAGCACCTGATTGACTTCGGCAAAGTGGACATCGCCACTGCAGCCCCAAGACACACACGTGAGCATTCACTTGATCCAGCAGAGCCACACAGCGAAACAAGTACCTCAGCAGCATCACGCCCGTGGCGTTCGAGCTCAAAATCAGATTGAGCAGGCGCTCACGCTGGTTGGGGAACCGGTGCCAGCTCTCAGCAGGCGGGAGACGGTCGGCAGCCAGAACTTGAATGCCTGACACGATCACATTGAAGGCGGCAGTCGATGTCATGAGCTCATTCGTGAGCCATTCCCATTGCGCTTCGCCCAGGAACTGGCCATTGTCCACGTTGTATGGATCGCGATGGTATCTACAGACACAATTTTTCATGAACACCCGCGTCCCTCAGCCGCTCCATCGCTGGCGCAGCACCTCACCTGTTGTCAATGAGGATGAACTTGATCTTGCGATCGTCCGTACCGACTTCGTACGATGTGTAAATGCCCTAAGACATGTCCATTGGGCTCGTCAATACGTTGCATCCACCAGAGACAGAGACACGCACTGGACCTCTTGCGTCCGTCGTGCACTGTCCTTGGGCTCGTTCATGAAGTCCAGGAAGATCTGCTGGCTCTCCTTGCGATACGTGTAGCGCTTGTGGCCGTCGTTGATGCCGAAGTCGTGGTCGTCCCAGATGCCAATGTACGGCGTCGTGTCAATGAACGCCTTGTACTCGGGGTTAGCGAGCTGCTTGCTGCAGAGACAATGGGTCAGTCTACTCTGGTTACACCAGCGCAATCAATCGATCGATCGTACGCGTAGCGGCGACGCAACTCGGCCGGCGGGGCTTCCACGAACATCTTCTCGCCAGAGAACGGGTACGGGCGAGGCTCTCCGAACTCCTTCACGTCCGCGTAGATCTACAGAGCGATACGTCAGGCCATTGAGCGGTCGCATTGCAAACAGACAGGCTTGCACGCACATTGTCGCCCATCCAGAGCCACATCTCGGGCGCGTAGTCGATGATGTCCTTCCAGAGCGGCTGCTCCATGCTCTGGTCGTTGCACGAGCCGAAGGCCAGACGCGTCACTGGCTTCGTGATTTCCTCCACGCGAGGGTAAGCAGCCGCAGCAGCGTAGCTCTTGAGAGAGAGCAGCGCCATAGCGGAGACCGCCATCGCTCGAGTCGGCGTCATGGAGATCCGATTGTCGATTGAGCACAAACACACAGTGCACCGAGTGCACGTATCTCATAAGTGCGCACTTAATGGATCCTGCCAAAGATGATTACGCACGAGCGATTCGCAATCGGGCAATGCCAGAATGTGCGTACACAGACTTGATTTTGTTGTCAGCACGAAATCTATACCGGTAATTTCAAATTTGAAGCGGTATTACCGGTGTTAGATCAGCAAATGTCGTGTTCAGACGGCGCTGAACGACTCAGTTGGTCAAGCCAAGACGAGCACAAGCGAGTAGCAAAGCATGTGGCATTTGACAATGCTATGACATGAGGTAGCTGGAACAGGAAGCAATCGACAGAAGAAGCAGTCAGATCGTCAAGCGACTTAATTAAGAGGTGCTAGCTCATGACGGGCTGATAGAGCTTGTGATCAAATTTGAGTGTTTCGCTGTTTACAAATCGACTACGTGCACACTCTTTCCTTGCGACTATGACTTTCCGGACATACACAGACGCTCTTTCGGTCTGAATGGTTGTTTGACAATTACCATGAGAGATAGTAAAAAAAAACTATGCGCACGACCCTTGAGTGGTAACTGACTGCCTACGCACCCCACCTGATTTATCGACTGTTACCTGAACGTTATCATACCGCAGCAAACTTGTCAGAACAATCGGTCCAGCTGTGTGCGTGATATGTGGGCGATCCTTGCACTTAAAACTCCGTTGTCAATTCAATCTGAGAGCGTATATGTGGTACTTCTCTGAGTTGGGCTCAAGAACAGATACTAAACATACCACATAATTGAGCACAAAATCAACTCTTCAACGAGTCAAGTTCAAGAACCCTCATCATGGTGAAGAGGGAAACGCGGATGCGATGCCTGGCACGACAGATGCTTTTTCAGTTTTGGTACAGTAAGTTAACGTAAGCAAGTAAAGATATTTGATGAGTCATAAAGAACATAGATTTTGGGACTGCGGTGCTTTCTCCAGGTCAGATTCTGTTATGAATGAGTCAATCAAAAGAGCATGGCTTCAGTGCATAAAAGGATTGATTGTTATACAGTAGCTTCTGTGGAAACAATAATTGCGTGTTTATGTGAGTTTGCCCGAAAGCCTATATCTACGTGGACCAGAATATCGCGCTGCTGCTACCACGGATGGCATCAAGTCACTAACCAGGATTTGCCCTTTCGCTTGGGTTCGGTCGTTTCTTTCAGCGCTGGAACTGTATGCGGTCGGTAGCACTGTCTCGCCACCCAACTCCCTCAGGCGAGCTCTATCTCTCATTTTAACATTTGCCAAGCGGTGCGCAACTCCTGGAACGAATGGTGATCCCGACTTCTGTTGACGAATCTACGGCCCCCGCTACCGCGGAGAGCAATGTGAACGATCTAGAAACGGCCTGTCCCGAAGCACAAGCATGCAGAGGTGATGTTTTACGTGACATGAACTCGCCACACAATGCAAAGTCGCCGACTGACTTTCCATTGCGCTTACGCATTAATTGTGACGATGACGCTTTGCGAGCGCGTCTTAAAGATAATGCTAAGCAGCTGCTCGCTGCTGCGATCGATGGCACGGACTCCGACAACAATGCGTTGCTTGCAAAGAAAGCACTCAAGCACCGAAAGATCCTCCAGCGCATGGCCAAAGTTGATATGAACCACCCATCCTTCGATGTGTCTAAGTTCCTCGGCGTGGATTGGAGCAATAATGAGAGTGGAGGTTCGTAACAAGTGTTACAGGAAAGTTCACGCTGACCAACTTCGAGGGACCACAAGCTTCGAGATACAAGATGAGATATTCGAGGTCTTCAGATCTCGGAACGCAATGGTCGTTCGCGTATCTGTTTTGGATAAGAAGCTCGTCATGGTCGCCTCAAATTTCGGTTTTTAAAGTTCACTGTATATTACGAGGAAGATTTTCCAGCTATCAAATAGGAACCAGATGCTGATTGAAATAGGAACCAGATGCTGATTGAAATAGGAACCAGATGCCGATTGAAGTACCGCTGAATCAGTTTTAACGTATAATTACTTAAAGTTGTTGCAGTAGTAGCACTGATGCGTCAGTTGTGGAGGGTCCTAAGTCCAGATCACGGCTAAGGCGGGTACTTGCTCGAACAGTCGAGCCATGCAAACAGGCCACCGTGTCGTACCATAACCACAAGCACGTCACATCCTTATGATTATCTTCCAGTTTCCAAATTCAACGAGATCATCAAAAGCGATTGGTTCGTTCTCAACTTTCAGAATGGTTCAATCCTGAGACTGGCTCGTTTTCTAATCTCGTCATCATCAGAAGATCATCCCGCCCCCTATCCGTAGAATTTTATTCAGACGTTACAAGTTGAAACGTTCAAAAGACACATCATGTGCTTGCATCCGTCTGGCGCAGCCATCTCTCTGGATCAGGGATCTAATGTACGCCCTCGTTGCATGTTGCAGTTTGTGAGGAGTACCACTTAGCAGCTCTCAAGAGATAAGATTGGAGATCTCAAAGATCGTTCCGCCGGTAGTTGAAGCAAATTATTGAGCACTTGACCACTTGTCCCAATCGTCTTCATGCCAGCATATGATGAGCCTTGAAGCAATCTATCCGGGTCAGTTACGGCGGTTATCTATAGATCAGGTGTGCTCTTATGGCTACGCGGGGATACTTCAACCAAAGTTGAGTTGAGTCCGGCCTTTTGATAAACTGACATCCCTTAAACTATATCTCGTAATTTGGTGCACGCTAAAAATGTGGAACTTTGGTAAGCGATCTTACAATGATTCAATCGAAATATACAGTAGTATAGACACTTTTAAGATCTAAATAAGTTAAAGCATTTTCACCTTATGCTCTTGTTCGCCAAAAGGACGCATTGAAGAATTCCTCCCCCTTCCGAGCAGTTACCGCTCTCGAGTCGCCGGGCGCAGCACGATCAACAGTCGCTAAGCCGAATGCTCGAGACTCCTTTGCATTGAAGAACTGGAGATCATTTTGAGATCGTCTCAGTTCCTCATACAAGTCCTGCAAGCGAAGACGACAATGCTGACGGCGACTGCCTTCATTGCCCCTGTACGTGGCGACTTATCGTCCGCGGTGACAGTCGACGTCGATAGCAAGAACGCGCGTCGCCCTATGTCAGTGTCATTTGAATCATACCCCGCCAACAGCATGTGCCCGCCGACTGGTATGCAACGCAGCTCGTCTTGTCCTGAAGAAAGCGTTCGATCCACTAGACTGGCAAGCTTGTATCCTCGTCGTCTCCATATTTGTTGTGACGACGATAAGCTTCGCATGCGGTTGCAGCAAAATGCAAAGCTGCTCTTGGCCACCGCCGCTGATGCGAACAGCTCGTGCAACAACTCTTTACTCGCTAAGAAAGCTCTCAAGCACCGCAACATCTTGGCGCGCATGGCTGACGTGGATGTGAATGATCCAACTTTCGATGTTTCAAAGTTTCTCGGAGTGAACTGGACCAAACCGCAAGCTAGTGCTTAGCATTGCATACAAAAATGGACCTGCATCAATTTCGATCTGTAGCCTATATAATTATTTAGAGAATGAAGACTGTAGATATATGAGTGTGCATAAAGTCTCGTATGATAACTTGACCAAATAAAATGGCTTCGGCCTCACCTTTGAGATGCTCTCTATGTATTCGATCGCAGTAATGGCTACTATACGAGCTCCGTATTAGATATGCTTAAGCACCGTATGGAAATGTATGAGATGGAATACCAAACATGTTGGCAGCTTTGTCAGTCAGAAATTGTTAGCCCTGATGACTGGTGAAGCTTTATTTGAATGTTTACAACAGATAATCTTCTCCCCTTGTCACATGGAGTTCTCTTAGCTTAGTTTCTAGATAATTTTTACCTTTGATGACATTGTGATTGTTCTCATGGCGACATGATCACTGGACTCATCGTTGGCGTGCATCCATTCGGTGATTGTTTCGTTTGTCGATTTTTTAACATTCTCCCAACATGCATCGAGAAATTACAAATGCAATACCGTATGCAACTCAATGACAATTAATTTGTGTGCGCGCTGCCATCTCATCGGACTTCTACCGATCACATCGCTTCAGCTTTTGACGTTTCCATGACGCAGTTGCAGAGACATGCACACTTTCTTGAGCGATCGTTTTCTGGATGACAGACCTTTGTGAAATAACAAAATTAAAGTATAATAGGTACGCTGTCATGAACAATGCAGTTGTATCATGAGCTCTCAACCTATAAAGCGACATTAGCACGGAAAGCTAATATCGCTTTATAGGTACTGAATATTCACCAGGTTGCCTTGCTGGAATATACGGTGCAAAATCAAGATTTTCTTCAACGCACATAGCTACACGTCGGAGTCGTTCATTTATCGCTTTGCTTTTACAATGATACCGTACATATCGCTATGGGTGACACACAATATCACACGTACTACGCCATTCACGCACATCACAGCACGTTTTTGCGTTTTTCGACTTCAACATGATGACCATCACTCTTGTAGCTACTGTACTCGTTATTTGGCGTTCTGCTTTCAATACTGCTTTTAGATTTTAAGTGCGCCTCCAGTGCTCGCGTCATAAACGCGTGGGCCACATGCTCTTGGACGCTCCGTATTTCAAGAAAATGATAATAATTTATCTCTGGTTGGACGATTAGTTGCTACTTCTTCATCCCAAACCATAAATGCCCTAATGCCCTGATCAAATTTATTACCCACTGATATACCAACGAGCCCATCATTCACAATGACGCTGAGAGTGCGCGGTATTCGTGGTGACTGATCCAGATATCCAGGTGCAAAGACACGTAGACCAAGCGCAGCTTTTCGTATGTTTTATGTACTTACGTGTCAATGCAATCTGTGGAGGATGCGCTCGAATAATATAGTAAAAAAATGAGATCTCTGCTCAGTCGTGGAGCAAAGTCCTGCACATAATCAAGCATGACACAGCTACAATAGATTGAAGTACCCTGAATCGCATTGTGCTTCTAAGATTAGAACTAAAGTATAGATACCATTCTTTTGGCTGAAGCTGTCGTCCAAGCTCTCT
The DNA here is from genome assembly GCA_023335875.1 of Elongisporangium prolatum. Taxonomy (NCBI): domain Eukaryota; phylum Oomycota; class Peronosporomycetes; order Pythiales; family Pythiaceae; genus Elongisporangium; species Elongisporangium prolatum. The sequence goes on from JAADVW010000259.1 coordinate 42,989, forward strand.
GAACCGAAATAAACGGGGGGGGGGGGGGGGGGGGGGGGGGGGGGGGG